>OY744502.1:945159-1182299 GCA_963556185.1 Pseudopediastrum boryanum | reverse complement strand
AACTGGAATCAAGTACAGATACATTGTGCTGCATGAGAAGGGGGGGAGTAGGTTTGCAGCTGGAAGTGCAGCTGGTGGGCAAAAAGACGCAGGCTGTGCCGGTGCCAGTTGCCACTTCAAGTATTGAGAGTGAATGGGTAAAAGTAAAGGTGCCAGGGCGGTTGCAGCCAGGGCTTGCGTTGAGTACTGCATAATGCCCCAAGTCATGTGGCGGGTGCTGCACGGCCCGAAAGCTGTGCAGTGATTTTGTTATATAATGCCCAAGGAGCCTCCCGACCGTAGCAAAGAGGCCCACAGCTCACCTCCTGTGACTTTCGACGCTAGCACCAGCCAGGGTGGTTGCAGCCAGGGCTTGTTGGTGTTGTGGAGCTCGTGAGGGGTATGGACAGGCAGGCGGGAGTGTTGGATGGGTCGGGGAGATGGATGGCATAGGATTGGAGGGAGGAAAATGTTAGTTATGCGAGGCAGGCATGAGGTTGCAATTTTGTGTCGCCCAAAGCTAGTTGTATTGCTTCTGTGTTGTGTTGTTCTTCCAAAGGGTTTGTCGAGTGTCTTGGAAGCTGATGGGTTGAAGGTACATGTCACAGTGGTTGCATAAGAAGGGGAGGGGAAGGTGTGCAGCTAAATTCTAATCCCACACACCACCCTTTAGTTTGTGGTTGGGGTTTGGTTTGTGGTGTTTGTGGGGTTGGGGGGTGTGGGGTGGTGGTGGGCCTGTTTTACTGCAATCTATGATATGCATTACTGAATGGAACCCAACATACAGGACATACTTAGAAGCAGGGATGACACATGCAGTACTGGGATACGTAATGTATGCAGCCCACATTTAATGAAATTGCTGGGTCAAGAAGGGTGGAGAAGGGTAGGGCAGGCGAGGCCACCCCGCCTTCTGAGAGGGTGTCATAATTCCCTTTCTGAGAGGGGATTGACAGAATAGCGAGGTTGATGTGCTGGAGCTTATGATATGACGAGCCAGGACATATTGGTCATGTTCAGGAGGCGGCTGCCATCACTGTAGAAAGCCCTACTCCTCAATTTGTATGCCGCTCCTGTGTTGGAGTGAGCAAATACAACAATGCAACGGACTATAACCTGTTTGGTGTCCTCATATGATTTTTGTATCTATGAGGGTCACAGGTGGTAGGTTGTGTGTTTAGGGTTTAGGGTTTAGGGTAGGTTGTGTGTTGAATGGTATGCGGCCTAACTATGTATCGTGGAAGGGCCTACTCCCTTAACGCATGCAAGGGATCGGTGAAAGGGATCCCCCCCCCTTCTCTGCGTAGTCCTCTCTCTGTCTCTCTGTGTGTGTGTGTGTCACACAGTGTTGCCTGGGCATAGTCTCAGGCATGGGATGGCGATTGCTCTTGGGGGTCTTTTTCTTATGGCTAGTGCTGTCCTGCAGACATCACCCAAGCAGCCTTGGGTAAATTGCTGCTGTAGCATTTGAGAATTGGCATTGAGGAGGTGGTTGGTGCGGGATTATGATGTAAGTATGGCGGCAGCAGCAGAGGGGTTGGAGGGGGGTGTTGTGAAGGGGCCAGGGTTTACATACTGCTGGATTCCGGAGCTGCGGCAGCCGACTTGGTTGAAAGTCACTGCGAAGAAGATGCAGGGGGTGCCGGTGCCAGTTGTACGGTACCTGATGGTTGGATATGGATTGTGGGTGGCAGGGTCTGTAGCTGCTGGGGAGCGGGTGCTAGTGTTGGAAAGCTATGGTTCAGTGCTATGGTTCAGTATTTGGACAGGAAGGAGAGCAGGATGGATACAGGACAGTCCCATTCATGCGACTGCGACGAGGCGTAGATTGCACTGCATGATAAGGAAGGTGCGGTAGGTGCTCAGCTGCTGGTTGCGGAGAAGACGCAAGCTCATGTACCGGTGCCAGTTTCCCAGTAGCTAGTGAGTGGTGGGCAGTTGTGGGTGCTGGGTTTGCATCTCAGAGGGCAGGTGTTGGTGTTGGGAAGGCCCACGGGCCCACCTGCTGCTTCCACCGCTAGCCGCAGCTTGATGGCAGCAGGGGGTGCAGCCGGCCTGCTGAGCTCCTAGAGATCCGCTTGGTGCTTACAGGTCACGAGTCCAAGCTGTACGGAGTTGAGGGACAGGAGGAGAGCAGGATGCACGCCAGAAGTGCGAGAGAGTCTTATGCATGCGGCTGCGGTGGTCATGCCTATGGGCGCGGCTGCTTCACCGCACCAAGCGGCAGTGTCGGGCAGAGGGTGGGATGCTACAGGGGAGATACCTGGTCATCCACGATTACAGCAGGTGGTCTCTACATCAGCAGTCAGAGAGTCAGTCGCAAAAACTTCTAGGGTCAAGGCTATGCTACATGGAGTGTCCGGCAAGGTTTGGCAGTATGGAACCATATGATAGGACTGACTAGTAACCGACTTCTAGCCACCTCGTCTCAATAGAACTTCCTTTTACGAAGACGACTTCATGACAGAGGTTGTTAATGGCAACCTTTACTAGACAGTGAGCACGGTAGCCATCATAGGCAGCCAGGATTAGTATAAAGAGATTTACCCGTTTTAGTTTGTGTGTTGTCAGATTTTATCTGCTGGTTGTGCTAGCGGCTGGGATCCGTCACAGACAGATAGAAATGCAATCTTGAGTTTGGGGGTGTGGACAGATTTGCAGCTAGGTTGCAACTTACCCATACTGTTAGACTGTTTCTACAAGGGTGAAGTTGAGATGTGTTAGCTGCTGGTTTTGATTCTGACTTTTAGGTGTGGTGCTGTTTAAATGCTCACTATTTGAGTGGGATGTGCCTTTTGAGAAGCTTTGATGAGCTGACTTGGCAGGTGCATTAATTGCTTGTGGGTTTCAGTTAGTCCTGCATGATGAGAAGGGCACGGGGGAAGGGGACTAGGGGAGGGGATCTGTTGCACTCAGGTGGATCACAGCTAGCTACTGGTAGTGCCTGCACAAGATGGGAGGGGGGGGGTGCCTGCACAAGATGTGAGGGGAGGGGGGGGGGTGCCTGCACAAGATGGGAGGGGAGGGGGGGGGTGCCTGCACAAGATGGGAGGGGAGGGGGGGGTGCCTGCACAAGATGGGAGGGGAGGGGGGGGGTGCCTGCACAAGATGGGAGGGGAGGTGCAGGTGCTGGGGCTGGGGCTGGGGCCGTATTGCAGGAGGAGGTGCAGGGGCTGGTGCTGTATTGCAGGGCACTACTACTGCAGATGGTCCTGGCTGATGACAGGTACCTAGTGCGGCAAAAGGAGGAGACTGAGGGGGGTCTACCACCTGGCAGGTGGATCACAGCTAGCTATTGGTAGTACCTGCATAAGAAGTGAGGGCAGGGGGGAAGCGGGAGAGAAAGTGCTGGGGCTGGTGCCGTACTGATTGCAGGGCTCTGTATCAGTGAAAAGCTGGTGACAAGTACATTCTGCGTGCAGCTACAACATGGGAACTTGTCGTGCAGCGGTTTGTGAATCCAAAGTCGGGTGCCCTGCGTGAAACTCTTGACAGGAAGACTTTAAATGGGGTTGGGACCAGGGAGTTTGGTCCTTGGAAAGCATGCTATCATACTACTAGGGCACTGGTGAGGTCATTGCAGGCTGTAAGCCCTGGGATTAGTGCTCTTGGTGGAGCTGCCAGTGTTATGACTGTTGGTGGTGGTCTGATGCTTGAAGCAACTAGTTCGCTCTGGGCAAGTACAGGCAGGTGCATGATGAGTGTACATTTTGTACTTCCTTTTATGGTGATGGCTGTGGGTGGCCATCATTCATCATTGAATATGAATATTCGGAAGAGTAGGTAGCCTGCTCTGGCTGAGGACCTTACTGCAGCGTAGAACTGATTTTCAAAGCTGTGACTCGGTAAACCCTGTAAACATGTGGGGTTTGCGTCCCTAGGCAGTTCCGCCCAGGATTGGTTTGACCAGGGGAATAAGTACCAGACCAAACCTTTAATAATGACGGTTGACTCACGCTGCTGCATAACTGGCTTGCAAGCTGTGGGATGTTTGGCAGCTGCAGTTGGGCTGGGTCAACAGCCTGTTAGTGCACCGACGTCAGGCAAAAAACGGACAGGCCTGAAATGCGTTGGCCTGGTAGCAAAGGATAAAGGGGTGGCAGTCACGGTGAGGGTTTGGAACATAGTCATGTGAGGTGCGGATGGCCGTCATTTGAGCCTAGATAGCTTGCTGTCTCCTGCCTTGGGGTTGCCAGTGGCACTGGTGCATAATTTTTTTGGTCCATACTGTGCTAGGTCAAACGGCATGGCGATGAGCTACTGAGTACATTCTACTGGGCTGCCTGGCTGGGGACTCACTCACTCTGTCGGTATGCACGATTTACATAGCTGTCACTAGTTCACCATTTCTATGTATATCTGGGTGATGGATATCACCTCAGCCGTCTGACCAGCCTAGGGCACAAGGCAGCCGACTTTCAGGCAGTACTAGGCTCAGTCGTAGGCCAAGTTTAAGTTGGTAACCTTTCATGTAGGGCCTACTAGCTTAGGAAGAGCCAACGTTGTGTGACTGCCGTATACGGATTTGCTGGATTTGCCCCCGCTGCTTCTGACCGAGTGGAAGACTGCAACTCGTTCTTGGAGCTGTATCTTAAGTTGACCATGGATGGTCGCTGCCTGCACCTGCACCAGACAAACTATTCTTTGATATTACACTGCAATGGCACCTGGACACTGACAGTGCACCGAGTTCCACTTCAATTGAATCAAAGAAGAATCACTTCAAGGACTGCAGCCCTTGTATGCAGGGGTCACACCGAAGTTCTGATAATCACAGTGAGCAGGTTGCCTCTCCAGCCATTTGACCGGTTGTGACAACAGATTACAGATTACAGATTACAAAGTGGCCCCACAAAGGGGGCGCCCGTAACGGAGCCAAACTAGGCTCCATGGGCATCATACACCATGCCAGACTCATCAATATAATCATCATAGTCAGACGAAAACGTATCAATTTGATAACCAACCAGACCTAGCTCCTCTAGTGTCTCCCTAGTTGCATAAGGTAGATAAGGTGACAAACAGGCAAACTCGGTGGCTTAACACATCGGGACTACAATAAACTGGTTTGTATCACTTCCACTGATTATTTCCACTGATTACTCCGCGGTTCAAGCTCATTTACAGCTTTGATGTCAATAACATAATAGCAAATTCTGAGCCTGGTGCATCTACATACATAACACACACTCGCATGGCACGCCCTGATACACTTTCCCCAGCCAATTATCTCTAGTCCTGCTGCATTGAGTAAACTCCCAACATCCTTGCTCCTTTTGCACTCTCCACTGCACAAGTGGACAGTAAAGTAACACACACTTCACGTAAAGCATGCACACAAGCAGATCAGCACCGCCACTAGCTGAGAGCATCAACGTTCATAACATGAATTTTATTTGATAGCGTTATGTGCTGAACGGCAGCGCCCAGCAAAGAGGGGCTGACAGATGCAGTCACACAAACTGGTTGAAATCCTGTGAGGGCTGCCAGGACGGTCCAAAAGGCTGAGCAGTGACTTATTCCAGATGTACAATCACTGAAAAGGTGGCAGCAGCATCTGACAGCGCATGAGTGCAGGGCACCATTGAAGCATGTATGTTTGAACCCTGGTGCCAAAAAAACAGCCAAGCACTAGTAAACATGTAATACACAGTCCCAAGGAAAAAACATCAACACCACACATAGCACTACATGGAGAATTTCAGTACTCAATCAGGGTGCCTCAGACCTTGAGCAAAGGGAGCCTTGGTACTGGATCCGAGACCCAGGGCTTTGCTACATTGTTGGCAGGCCTTCCGAGCGGCCAAGAGACTAGGCCAGCTTCGGGAGAAAACCGCCATATTGAGATTCTCCATTGGCCTTCATAAACCCTATGCTGGACTAAACCCTAAACCCTAAGCAAAGGTGGCCTTGTACTGGATACGAGCAGCCTTGTCCACATTTGCCTTGAGGAGCGCCTAGTATGCAGGCAGAGGGTACAACCACTTCCAGAAGGCAACCACGTCCTCCTTGCTCTTGAAGTCCAGGGAGCCAGCAAAGTCCAGGTTGGGGTTGTTGCTAGGGTACAGCTCCTTGCCAATGCCCAAGTCAGCACCAAACACACAGCTCACAGGCTTCACGGGAGCATTCTGGCAGAAGCTGAACCAGGTACGGGTGGTTGCCATCACACGACGGGAGCCAACAACTGGGGCGGGGCCAGCCTCCATGGTAGTGGCAGCAGCAGTGGGGACGGGCTTCAGGGCATACTCAAAGCTATGCCTGCAAATGGAAAGAGTGTTTTAAATATTAGGTAGTGGTTCTGAAGGTTGAAGGTTTGGTTAGTCAGCATCAAGGCTGCGCTTGCTGCGATGTGACTGCTAGAAGATAGGAGGCAGAGTGGTAAAACAACATCACATACAATGGTAACAAAGTGAGTGCAAGTGCAGGCAGCTTTACTTGCTGCATTCATATAAAGCAGGCATATTCCCTATTGCAGGCATTACTATCTGCTGTGCAGCTGTTAGTACTTGCAGCTTTCTCATGGAGACTGGTCACATGGAGTCCACAGCTGTAGAGAGAGAGAGAGAGAGCTACGCAAGGAGGGGCGTGAGGTGCCCTCCCGCGTAAGATTAAGGGAGGGGCCCATTGGTGTAAGGATTACACTGGGCCAGCCTACCATAGGATAGTTACATCCGTGGGTGGGCTTCCGCCCACCCGCCTTTGTTAGCTTACTTTCTTGTAGTTCCTCCTGTGCCATTGAGGATCTTTGGGATTTTCCAGTTTTCTTTTTGTTGTGTATATGCTGTGTAAGGACTTAACTGCTGCAGTATGTACTTCTGAAATGCATTGCTTTAGAGCTTGCCCTTTGATACCGAGGGCTTGCAGATTCATGGTGGTAACAGCTGTAGCAATAGCCGCCATGGCTCAGCATTCCCTCCTGTAGGCGCAGACCCTAGGGTTTAGGGTTAGGGTTTAGGGTCTAATGGAGTCAACAGATGTAGCATTAGCCACCATGGCTCAGCATTCCCTCCTGTAGGTGCAGAGAGAAGTGGACTACGCAGCTTTGTTGCCAACAAGCAATTGCCCATCCCCACCACCCCAAACCCGGTGACACTTACCTCCAGTAAGTTCCAGCGTTGGGGTATGAGCACACATTAGCAAAGTACTGTGTCCGGAAGCTTGCCTGAGTCCAGGTCAGGACTTCCTTGTACTTGGGGTCAGCAAAGGTCTGGGCCCAGAACTTGCGCAGTGCAGCCTCAGAGGGAAAGTCCAGGCGACACGCCACATCAACATTGGGGTTGGTGGAGCCGGCAGAGAAGCTGTAGAGCTCACGGGAGATGCCAAGATCGGGGCCACACTGGTACAGAACAGGCTTGCCACCCTGGGAGAAGTGGAAAGAAGAAGTGCAGATGGAAAGGGGTTAGATTGTAAGGGGTTTGATGATGGCTGGATTAGTAGAAATTTTGCTGGCTGGCTAGCTTGCCCCAGATTAGACGAGTGGACAACTATTTAAACAGGATTAGCACTGGAGTGCAGCCCCAATGGCAGGATGATGGTTCTGGAGTGGTAATAGCAGGAGCATACACTAGATTCAGAATATTGGCAATGAGTCTTGTCCATTACCAATGCCGGATCGGCTGAAACCGATGCCTTCCGTTCATTCACTTAGGAATACTGGCCGTATAACTCCAATCAATAAAGTGATCTACACCTTTTGCCATCTACTGGCTAATATCTAGACGGGAGTCCATATAGATTACAAGAACCATCTGCAGGGCTGCTGCTGCTGCTGCTTGGAATAGCTGCCTGCCCGTGATCATCAGTGCAGCAGTCATGATGCTGGACTACACCTCATCCTGGGATGTGGCAAGGCATGAATGAGAGCTAAAGTCAAGCTATATATAGGGGATGCAACTGTGCTTGCTAGTTGTTGCTGGCCAGGCAACAGGCCAGACTTCGCAATGAATTGCTATGAGGTCCGCTTCCCATGACCAGGTTCTTCAGAGTTACTTCCAGGTTCTTCAGAGTAAATTCAGAGTATTACTCTGTAGCTCACAGGTGACAAGCATCTGTATTTGTTCGGACTTCCTGGTCACCCGGGTGACTGGTTGCTGGCAACTGTCAGGCTGGCCAGCAGGAACCAACTCACGGCTGCACAAGATGGGTCTGCCATCGCACCGTCACTACCGACCAAATAATCATGGATGGTATGTATACACTCCCTGTCTTATGTCATGCGAGCCCGTGGCACTGCATGCATTCAATATGCATTCGCACTTCATACCTGGCTTAAACACAAATAAACATGTAAGATGTATTGTTACGAGCCCAGGCTTGTCGGTAACGCCCTCCTCTTGCTACAGTGTACACACAATTACCGCAGTTCAGACTTGGAAGTATCGACGGACTACTGCTTTATGTGAATGCTCGTGACACATGCAAAACAATGGTCACCGATCAATTTGCCAATCTGCAGGTCAGACCACCGCATCAAGGCTGCCGCAGCTCCACAAAGCCTCAAGCATACACTCATATGCGTCAAGAAAGTGATGAAGAGCTTTCAAGCTCCTCCCTGCCGGCCAGTAGCATCATAAGATCCTAAACAATGCAGAGCTCTGCCTCATTTAGCATGCAGCACATACGGAAGACCCACGGCAACAACCTGATAGGCACGATCAAGGCAGCTGATAGTGCCGGCACAGCAGAGGGTATACAGGAAAGCCAACAGGCCGCTGTAGCAAATGGCAAGGAGCTCAAGGCAGGTCATCATCACTACACCGCCAGAAATCGACAGAGTTGGCCAGTCTGTGAGTCTCGAACCCCGCCTGTCGCCCCTAGCTTGCACCCCAGCGTTTCTGCCTGTAGCACCTCCAAGGTTAGCAGTCTGCAGCCGCACCACAAACTAATGCAATGAGGCTGAGACTAGAATGGTGCAGCCAAGTGCCGGCTGCTAATCCGCAGCAGGCCGTAGTAACGGCCACAGCACTGGTCGCAGCACCCTTGGCTGTGCTTCTGTTGAATATCAGGGCTGGTACAATGGCATGCACCAATGATAGACATAGTATTACATACGTAATGGGTGACAGTGTCAAGCAAGTGGAATTGGCAGACTGACAAACCACACCCACCATGCACCAATGAAACAAAAGTAGTAGACTATAGCCCCTGCGGGCAACTGACACCAGCAGTGAGGCTACCCCACGGGCCCGCAGTTCCAGGTCCCTCTGCCAAAGAAGGGTCCACGTGCCAAAATCAATTGCTTTACCACATCTTCTGTTGACAACTCTGCAGTCAAGCTCAATTACTGCATGTTCCTACATCATGCCAAGTTAGCAGGACTACTGCCCGGCCATGCACTACTAGACAAAACACTCATATGGCGCACTCAGGGGCTCTGGTAGCTACTTGCCAGAGGCACTCACCCAATTTAATCTTCGCATGTAAAAAAACATTCACTTGTTTGCTCCCTTTTGAATCTGAACAGCCCAGCTGGGCATACAACTAAGGGTAACACACAACAACAAAAGCATGTACAAAAGCAGATCAGTGCATCACGGCTACACCCGATGTTAGTAACAGTATCATCGTATGGTACTCCTTAGCAATCAACAATACATCACTAGAGCCAATGTTAGTAACAGTATCATCGTGCGAAACCGTAGCATTCAATTGTGCTGCACGGACAGCGGCGCCCGGCTAGAAGGGGATAACATCTATACATCTATCAACTGCAGAAGTACCAGTGAGCACTACCTTGGGGCTGCAGCCGCCAATGAAAACACACTCTTCAACCCCAGTGCCAAACGACCAACAGCCAAGCAACATGTGTAAGACCCCCAACAAGCTTTCATAACCACACACCTCCACTACACTGCCCCTACCAAATTACAAATTGGGTTTGGTAAAGTATTAGGGAGCTACGCAATCGTTCCGCTCATTTCAATTCAAGCAAAGTTTGCCGCGTACTGGACGCGAGCAGCGCTGTCTACATTGTTCTTGAGGAGTGCCTGGTATGCAGGCAGAGGGTACAACCACTCCCAGAATGCAACAATGTCCTCCTTGCTCTTGAAGTCCAGAGAGCCAGCAAAGTCCAGGTTGGGGTTGTTGCTGGGGTACAGCTCCTTGCCAATGCCCATGTCAGGACCAAACACACAGCTCACGGGCTTCACGGGAGCATCTTGGCAGTAGCTGTACCAGGCACGAGTGGCGGCCTCTGACGAGCCGGTAACGGGCTTCAGGGCATACTCAAAGCTGTGCCTGCAAGAACAGAGGACATGTTACGATTTAGAGTAGTCTACATTTATGATTAGTGAGTTGTGCTTTACTAAGCAGCCATTTTAGAGTAGCTATGCCTGCTGCAGTAGCAGAACAGGAGCCGGCATAGCAGGGCAATAGGTCGTGGCAGTCAACGCACTGCAGGTGTCTTTACTCTAGTACTAGTTAGCAGCCATTTTAGAATAGCTATGCCTGCTGCAGTAGCAGAACAGGAGCCGGCATAGCAGGGCAATAGGTCGAGGCAGTCAACGCACTGCAGGTGTCTTTACTCTAGAGCTAGTAGTAATCAAATGCTATTCCACGCATACCATTCAGAGTGTGCAAGGATGATAATGCCCTGCATAACTATAGTCTATGTGTCCTGCGTTCCACCATAACCTGGGGTAGAAGATTGTGGTGATATGGTTAGTCTGCCACCAAAAATCTCTCCTGAAGGCAGCTCTATTCAGAGCTAGTAGGAACCGAATGCTCATCGGACGCATCACCTCATTAGCCCTCATCATCCTAAAAAGTCGAAATTATGTGTGTTGTTTATGGTGGAGCTTCCGCAGATATAAGGATCGGGCAGCCCCACCCTGAAACCGCTGCTTACCTCCAGTAAGTCCCAGCGCTGGGGTATGAGCACACATTAGCAAAGTACTGTGTACGGAAGGTTCCATCAGTCCAGGTCAGGATCTCCTTGTACTTGGGGTCAGCAAAGGTCTGGGCCCAGAACTTGCGCAGTGCAGCCTCAGAGGGAAAGTCCAGGCGACACGCCAAATCAAGATTGGGGTTGGTGGAGGCAGAGAAATTGTAGAGCTCGCTAGCAATGCCCAGGTCGGGGCCACACTGGTACAGAACAGGCTTGCCTCCCTGCAGGAGCAAACGAGCAGGCAGGCAGAAAGCAGATGGTCTCACATTGGATACCTCATAGCATTCATTTTAAAATCTGTGCCAACAGCTAAACCTATCTACTCGCAAATAGGCTCGATCACCACTGACTCCAGAGCAGTGCAGGGATGGCTTGTGCCCTTGTATGTGCCAGCCCAGTACTGAACCCTGAACATCAGGGCGGCATGTCTGAAATAACAGCATCACTGTTTAGTAGATCCAGGTTGTGCCTGCAGTACTTTGGTTAGTCCGAAAGCAACTGATTGCCAGCATGGGACACCTAATCTGTTGGCTCTAAAGCTGTCGGTATGTTGGCAGCACGAAGCTGAGCTCGGCTACGTGCCTGAATACATGTTTGCATGCATTGCATGATAACACTATCAGACATAAGCCGCTTCATGCTGCTGCTGGGGCTGTGTTTATCAAGGCTTGTGACCAGTGCACCTGATGACGCGACACCTTTAGGGCGGTCGTGTTGGAGGCACTCACCTCAGGGGCATTAGCTCCAAAGCCATTCCAGGCTGCAATGACGTCAGGCACTTTGTCCAGCATGTCAGGCTTCATCTTGTATTGGAACTGATGCCTGACAGTGATAGCACCTACATGAGAGCAAGCAGGGGCCTACTTATCAGAGCAAATATTACATATAAGCATGCGACGTGTGAAGCCACTCAGGATAGTATACTCTACAAAGAGGCATTGTCTGATCATGGCATTGTCTGTGAAGGGTCCAAGCATGGATGTACAAGTGCAGATCTTCATTGCTAAACAGGGCATTTGGGTAGTGCATGGCACCTCACTCACCCTGGGCAATTTGCAGAGAAGCCACTGCAAGTAGAACTGCCACGAGGGCACGGATAGTTGTCGCACCGGCCATGGGGGCGGGACTACTGCTTACAGTCGGGGGACTGCTTTGGACGAACGCCGCTAAAACAGATCAGGCACCTGCACGGATCGAGCATGACCACACATGTTCAGCAGATGGACTTCGTTCCCTTTCGAGCTGGGAGAGTATGCGATACACGGGAGTCCAGGGCGCTGTGGTACAGGGGCTGCTGCCATCTTGCTGTTTGGCATGATGGTCAAACCAAACATTGTAAGCAAGCACAGTATGAATAAGAGCTCAGCAGCGATATGCGGCCTGGTCGGAAAAGTTAGGCATTCACCGGGCAGCAGCCCCGGCGAGCAGTTGGAGACCTCAAGTTCGAGCCCGTGTTTTGACTCACCAATGCTGTGACTTCAGGAGCACGACGCCAGTACAGACGGGCAGATTCGTACTCCTTTGCATCCCTTCGTGAGCTATATATAGGCTCGTGATGTGTGCTTGATCATGACCTGAAGATCTGTGAGTGGTGCCAAAGTCCAACGTTGTTGCGGCCGGGGCAGCTGTGACTCACCTAGCCACATGGAATTTTACGTCTCTTCGTCTTGACAAGAAAGTTCGCACTGAATCCAGGTAGTTGCACTGTCATAGCATGTTACTCAATACTTGATTGCCGGCACTATGACTACTTACTGTCCATTACTCACTGCTACTCTTCCGTACGGCTGTGACAGATAACTTCCTAGCGGTGACACTCCAGTTCATAGTGAGAACTGTAGCCCAAGACTGCCGAGCAATGGGACACCCCTGGGATTGTCCCTTTGCTGTGCCGACCTCTGTGCCGCGTTGGGGGTGTGGTGGGCTTGCAAGGAGAGCGCTCAGTCGCCCTGCCTTCGGCTAGGCATTTTCCGGGGGTGTAGTGCCTCTGGTCCGCAGGCAGGCCTGTCGCTCTGGCTCGGGCGGGCCCGTTTGTCAATCCACGAGCCGGCAGCAGAGCTTACTAGCTATGCTACATGGTGTGCAAGATTGCTTGAATGTAAGGTAGAAACCTTTAGGATTGCCCAGCCGCCGCACCAGCACCAGCAGCAGCGGCAGCGACTACAACAAAGCAGCAACAGCAGCGACTAAAGACAAAGCAGCTGCTTAAGCAGCAGCAGCCAGATGCGCACAACCAACTAACAGCAGCAGCAGCAGTGCCAGATGCAAGCACCCCTCTTGCCCCGTCCTCTGTTTGTCAACTCAAGCAAAGACTACCGCTGCCGGAGGAGAAATAAGGAGCAGCAGCAGCAGCAGCCTCAGAGTGCTGCATCTGATAAGAAGCTAGGGACAACAAGGGCAAGAGGGGCAGAGGGCAGGGGATTCAGTTGAAGGGAGCGATGCAGCAGCTACTGGAACCACATATTCAAGCAGGAGCCACAGCAAGGGGGGAAGAGACATCAAGGAGAGGCCGCAGTCTTTTCTGAGCTGGCTGCAAGCAACACTCAGTGCTGGCTGCAGTGGATTTGCACCTGGAAACAGCAGTGAGTAGAAGCGGGGGCTGACACTAGTCAACCTCTTGGGTTTAGGGTTTATGGTGGGTTAGGATTAAGGGTTTAGGGTTTTGGCGCATCCGGACCCTTACAGGATGCAGACTGCAGCAAGCAGCACTTCTACAGGTGGATCTTGTAGCAACAAAGGTCGCATTATGTAGACAGGAGCAACTTTGCACATGGGAAAGGCAGCAGCAGCAATTTATCACCAGCACCAGCAGCTGTTGCTGATGGGGTGGAAAGGTTCAGGTACAGCTGAAGTTGGCATGCAGGCAGCAGCAGGATGTAACTGGGGGAGTGTTTGCTTTGCTGTTGCTAGTTGCTGGTGCATCTGCTAACCCTTCCCACAATCCCACGCTGGAGAACTACTGGAGAACAATGTTCCCCTCACATGAATCCCTCCCTGTCTTTGCTATGGCAATCGGGTCAGGTGCTGGTCAGCATAGCAGCCAATAAGCAAGTGCAGTGATGCTGAAGTGCATGCAAGCTTTTAGAACCATCAATTCTGCTGGCTAGATATATAGTTGGTATATTGGAGAAGCATCAATGGGCTATCCAGCAGTGTGGAAAGGGATAGGTTATGCTGGCGTTGTTACTGGCGGCACCTAAGTGCCCACATTTGTGCAGGCTGATTCAAAAGGCAAGCGGCCTCAAGTCTCCACCCATATTAGTCCTGCTATATCAGAAGGTTGCCAGTGGTGTGCGGGCGCATCAAAATTAGTACTTCTTACAACCAGCTAAGCTTTGTGCGAATGCACAGCAGTACAGATGTCTCTGAAGGATTATGTGAAGTGAAATTGCTGTGATATACCAGCTGTGCAAAAAAGGGAGTATGATTTCTCTATCTTGTGCAATGCACCATACAAGCAAGAGGGAAGCAAGTTAATCAAGCCAGAGAGCAGCTACTCTAACGAATGCACAGCTACATAGCATGCAACCAAGAGACTGCATGGGCAGGGCATTGTTCGTCCCCATGTGGTAGCAGGCCTTCACCATCATGGCCCAAGACAAGCCCAGGAAGTGATGGTTAGGCATGCACAGAAACAGGATGTCTGATTGTTCAGAATGCAAAATGTCCTGAACGGTCTTCTGCTGTCCTCTGCCCATCCATTCTCATGGGCCCACCATCTGCTCCTCGAGTCCTGCATGATATGCTTTGGCATGTGCACCATTGTCAAACGCTGGTTTAGGACAGTTGGGGGAGTATATGCTCCTGGTTTTGCATGTTTGTTGATTGATTGATGCAGGTGCTTGGTGCATCTTTCAAGATCAACCCATGATGTTTGATGAGAGCTACTGGTCAACCCATGATGTTTGATGAGAGCTACTGGTCAACCCATGATGTTTGATGAGAGCTACTGGTCAACCCATGATGTTTGATGAGAGCTACTGGTCAACCCATGATGTTTGATGAGAGCTACTGTCGTCGGATGAACTCAGGCCCCATTCAGCTGGTCCCTATGGGCAGCATGCAAGCACCCCCACCAGCCACCTTCCACCTCATTGATGCGGAGCAGGTGCCACCACCTTCAGACTATCCATGTGGCAAGAACCATTGAAGCCAAGGGGCACGAAGGCGGTGCAGGGCTAAGAGATGGATGACTCTCCACTGCTGAGGCCATGCACACCGGAAAAGTATTGTCAGGCTTCTGGAAGGAAGGCGGGGCAAAGGGCGCTGGCATTCCGTGGGATATTGTGCTCTGTTGTCATTTGACAGGGGAAATATCAAACCGGATGAGGCAATGTGCTTGTTATGGATGGGACTATCACCTGCTTCAAAGGAACGGGGTTCTCAAATTTTCCGGGGCTGTTGGATTGCATCTCTGATTTCAGGAGGGTGGGGGTGGCCAGTATGGCTGAACCTCTGCTTTGGCTTGCTCATTCATCAGATAGATACCTGGAGCCTTGTGGGGCGAAATCATTGGTGCAAAAGGAGTTGGAGAGCAAGGGGCGTCATGTACTGCATGGCACATGCTTCATGGATGCAAAAATCCAATAGGAACGGCTAAGCCTCCTAGCTGTTGGGCAACTCATCTCTTGAATAGCCAGGTTGGGCCGGTCGAGACCAGATGACGCAAGCTGCAGCTTTAGGTGTGTTGCTGGGGTAGGGTCAAGAAGATGTAGAAAACTGCCTCGTGACTGGCGGCTGTTAGCTTGATTAGTATGGATGGTAATGGTGGTGGCAGCTGGCAAGATGGCAGGAGCATTCTGATGTATTTATATTTAAGAGGATCATGTTTTCCCTAGCATCTGCTCTTGGCGACAGCAGAGCCTCCTGAAACATTAGCAATGGCTTGAAATCAGGATTATCTGCAGAAACGAAGGATGCAGAAACTGTGACATGGGGTTGGCGCTGCTATGATGAGAATATGCGGTGGCAGCCTGATACTTCTCTGTGTGCTTTCTTACTTACGTTTTTGTGTCTTATGACGCGTTTTAGAGAAGTGCATTCTCTGTCTTGAGCAACCTCACTGGTGTGTCTCACATGAGATGTGCTTTGACCGTGGCGGTTTTAGACTTAATAGCAACCTGTTGTTTCCATGTGTCAGATCACATCATAAGGGAGCAAGCCACGCCTCCAAAGGAATCTGGTAGCCTCCAGAAAGCCCCACTTTTATTTTAACGAGCTATGCGTTTCTGGGAGCCTATCTCTGCATACTGGGCTGTAGCTTTCGACTATAATTGCTGTTTTGCTGGATACCTGAGGACAATTGGTGGGGCTTTGTTTGTGTGGATGCATTTTATGATTTGGGCCATCAATGGCAAGTGATGCAAACTATGCTGTTGTGTTGACATTCTGCATGTGATAGAATGCAGAAGTAGGCAAAATGGTCATATGATGTAGTGTGCAAAACGTGAGGTGTTGGGATGGAGGTGAATTGCTTGATTGAGGAGTTGGACTGGTTGAGTCATACTCTGGGGTAGGTGGTCCTCATTAAGTAGGCCTAATTTTGCGCCACAAATGGTATGTGCGTAGATGTAACCATGTAACCAATGGTCATAAACCGCCACTTATGGTGGTGGTTTCTGACCACTTTGCCTACTTACTACTCTTTCTCTGCGTAAGCTAACCCTTAGGCCCAGCACAGCATTGCTCAAAAGTACATTCTGGTGGCATATTTGCTTTGTATTTATGAGGAAAATTCAGCAGTGCTTAATGTAGATGGTACTGCAGAATAGTATTGTGTCCCTTGGCAAGCTATGGGTGACCTGGCTTGCTTTCTCTCATTTTTGGCATCAGGGAGTAAGTCCGGGTTTCAATTTTTTTTATTGCTGAGACAGTCACTTCTGATGGACCAGGTTCCAGTATTTCTGCCCATGGAGCCTAGGTTGGCTCCGTACGAGCGTCCCCTTTGAGGGGCCATGTTGTAATCGTAATCGTAATCAAGTACAATGGGGTTGGGCATGTGAGCCAGCCTCATCAGCACACCATTACAATCCCCTCAAGGAGCCGATCGATCCCCTTGGGGGAGCAGAGGCCATGCATTACAGGTGTCTGCATGCTGAAGTTTTGCAGTTATGGTGGTTAAGAGTCCAGCATGTGCCATTGCGAGTCATTCCCTAATCCAACCGACTTTGAAGAGCTGTGCGGCTTGCATCCTGCCATCTATAACTGGGATTCTACATGCAGACAGTCCATGCTGTGCTTTAAGGGGGAATGTGTCATTATTGGCTTTAACTGATGAGGGTGATCCAATATAAAGTTGTGGAAATGTGGGTAGGCCTTGCTGGAGACTTATCACACTACCACAGGTGAATATATAGCAGTCCCCCCATGCACTATAGGAAAACCACCTACCAGACATCTTACGTGTACTTTTCACCTTCACCCGCTTGCAAACATGGCAGTACAAGCCCCCTTCCCCCCATTCACACCCACTCTCTGCTAAAAAGCTGGAGAGACTGGCCACGACAAATGTTCGGCAACAGATAGAACTTGCAATATTCCTTGAAGCCAACTCCAATCTGTATGCAGATCTGCAATTGCAGATAGTCTAAAGCGCCCGCAGTTGCAGCTGCAAGAAATATCGGTAGCAAATGTGCTGCTCACAAGGCAGTCAAACACTGCCAACTCCAACAATGCTGAATTGTAAAGCCATTCACTCAACATCTGATCGCTCCATCAACACCAATACAAACAGAAACCGCTCTTAATGACTCCAATACAAATAGTAGCCCTAATGAACTGCCGCAACTTGCAGTGGAACACCCAGCCATCAGCGCAATCAACACCTACAGGAGACCCAGCACAGGCCTCGCGAAGCCCTCATTGCCCACCTCAGCTGTCATATTTTCCATGCACACCCTGATTTGGCAACCCCTCGGTAGTCAACAATGCTGCAGCGGCCATACCAGTGTTCACCTCCTGCAAATATCCACAGCCAGAGCCCACAGCCAAATTTTCCTTAAATCCAGGGAGCTGATGGGGGCTGAAATAAAGGCCACCAAAGGACCAAGGCTGACTGGTGAACAGCTCCAGAGGGGCTCCGAGTGATCCTGAGCCGTGATCCTGAGCCGTGATTGGCGCGAGCCTGGTTGGGCCGAGCCTGATTGGCGCGTGATTGGCGCGAGTCGTGATCCTGAGCCGTGATTGGCGCGAATTGAGCAGCGAAAGACGACGAGGGATCAAAGGTGGGGTGAGCCATAGGGTGTGTGAAGTTGCTTGCTTGTCCTGCAAAGCTCAACTGGGACAGAGGCGCGGCTGAGGAGGCTGGAGATGCTGTGCCCAAGAGCCCAAAGACATGGCTCAAATGCTGCAGCCTCGAGCCACTCAGAGGCTGGGGTGCAGCGAGCTGGGATGCAAAGGTGGGATCCATGTGCTGGGCGAGCAGCATGCCTTGCAGACTGTTGTCGAGGCTGCTGCAGCTTAAGGCTTGGCTCTCGCTGTAGTACTGGGCGCAGCTGCTGCTGCTGCTATTGCCTAGAAGAGAGGCAAAGCGAGCAGATGTAGCTGCAGCGCCGGCAACACTATCAGCGGGAGCAGCAGGTGCTGCAGCTGGAGGGCTTCCCATGGGAGCTGCAAGTCTTGCAGGTGTATAGCGGTTGCTGCCGATGTTGGCACGAGGCAAGCTGCAGGCAGCTTCTACGGGGAGCCAGGAGTATGCGGTTGCGGAAGTGGGAGCCCTTACCTGCTCCTGCTGCTGCTGTTGGGGACTCGGCATGCCAAAGGTTGAAGAGGTCACCGATAGCCTGTTGTGCCTTGGCAACGGGCTAGCTGCACCTTGCTCGAAGCAAGGAGGGCTGATGAAGGCAGTGAGCTGCTGTGAGGGTAGGATGAGGTTTGCAAGCTGAGCAATGAATGATGGATTGCTTGCAAACGAAGCTGCTGATGCTGCTTCCTCCTGCTGCTGATGCTGGCTTTTGGTTGAAATGGTGTTGGAGGTGGATGCCAAGCGAGCTGCTGCGTCAGCAACTGCATGCGCAACTGCTTCAGGACCCATCTGCTCAAGCAAGCGCTGCAGCTGATTCATAAGGCCAGCCATGGTATTGCCAATGGAAGTCTGGCTGCTGCTAGCTGAAGCCTCCCCTCCAGCTGCCGTTGACATGCGAGGTTGCTGGGAAGTGGGGGAGATGATGGGTGGCACGGGCTGGGTCACAGACTGGGTAGCCAGACTGCTGCTCGCTGCTGCTGTGCCTGCTGTAGGCAATGGTGACTTCCGGTTCGACAAAGCTCCTGGCACCCGCGATGGGCTCATACGAATCAACAGTTGGGGCGGGTAGCACTCCGAATCAATGAGACGGCGTTATCATTGGGCTGTGGACCTTCAGATGGCTCAACATATGTCGACATCAATGCGCTGGAGAAGTTCAATTTACAGGTCCTGCGTCTGTGGCGTTTTGGCTTGGTAAAAGAGATCAAGGGTATGAACACCCCAGTACCCTTCACTTCCAGGGACGTAGAAACAGGAGGCATGGTAGCATATCCAGAAGGGCGGGCTGCCTGTACAGCTCCTACATGAGGTTGCTTGGGGCCTTGAATCAACCATGGGTGCTTCTGCCTGCGAAAGCATAAAACGTGAGAGTTAGCTATTTAATGACTGGATGAGCGGATATCTTATGCACATTCCTTCGCCATGTCCTGCGCCTCTCATACATAGCAAGTGCGCTGTGCCACAAGTAAGGCTATCTGCAACATTCCTTCGGTACGGTCGATCATGCGGCGGCCACCATTCAACTGCAGACAGGCCTGCAATGTACAGCAGTGTAGCAGCAACCAACGGAAATTGCCAAGCTTCTCACCTTCAAGGAATCAAGCGGTCGCAGCAACCACAGCACCGCCTCTGACTACTTGACATGACCAGACAAGTGAAGGTCGGTTGGTGCAAGAGAGGGTTGATTTTACATGAGTATGGGACGCGACTACTGAAGAAACAACAGCTAAAATGAGCACCGCATATACCGGCAAGCATGCCTCACCAGCCACATGCATTTTACGTCTCTTCGTCTTAACAAAAGTTCGCAATCACCCAGTTCCATTCGTCGCTTGAAGATTGATTGGCACTATGGCCGTCCATTACTCACCTCGGTACGTTTTGACATGAAACTTCTTGCTGATGACATTCAAGTTCATGGTGAGAACTGGAGGCCCAGAACGGAGCAATGTGCCGCACTTGAGAAGGACGCTTTGTTGTGCCGACCTCTGTGCCGTGAGTGGGGTGTGATGGGCTCGCAAGGAGAGCGCTCAATCGCCGCCTGCGTATATCGTAGTCCAGGTGAGGCATGTCGTCCTTTATGGGCCCGTTTTATTTGTAAATACATATCCAGAGGTGGTTATCAGTGAGGGTGTGGTAAAAGAGGTGTCACAGTTCAAGTACTTGGGAAGTGTGCTTGTGACTGATGGCAGGTTGGATGTGGAGTTGAATATCAGGAGGGGTAAGGCTGTGGGGAGGTTTAAGCAGTTTGAAAAGATGTGGGGTACCAAGCATCTGTCATTGGCTACGAAGGTGAAGTGTTACAAGGCATATGTGTTGCCAATTCTGCTGTTCGGGAGTGAGTGTTGGTCCCTGACCAAAGTGCAATCGCAAAAGCTTGAGCGGGTGCACTCTAGCTGCCTTAGGAGCATCCTGGGGGTCAGGCTGTCAGATCGGCACACCAATGAGCATATCAGGAAATCATGTGGGGTAGCCACCTTGTCAGCATACATCACAGCAAATAGGCTGAGGTGGCTGGGGCATGTGGGCCGCATGGAGGAGGGCAGGTTGCCGCATATTGCGTTGTTCTCTTCATTACATGGTGACATGACGAGGCCAGTGGGTAGGCCTCGCCATACCTGGGAGAAATGCGTGTGTGCAGATCTGAAGGTGCTTGGTCAAGATGAGGGGAGCTGGGAGGCTTCATGTCAGATTAAGAGTGCTTGGAGGAAGAGGTTGTGGGATCTTACGCACCCTTGGGAAAGCCAACGGTTAGTGAGGTGTAGAAGGCGCACTAAGCAAGCTATTGATAAGCATGTGGAGCGCTATGTGGTGCCTTTCAGTGGCTGGGAGGATGGTGGTTCACCAGTACCTAGGTGGTGGGAGCCACCTCCAGCCCCTACTAGGGTGGTGCTTGATCCTGCTGCCTCCCCGCCACCCATGTGTGATGGAAGTGGAGCAGGTTTTGGGTTTTAGTGGTGGTGTTTGTTTCCCCTTGGTGTGCACGCCGTTGCATCTAGCCTCAGCTTGTGTGTGGCAAATCCACCATCGGTTGTGTGGCTTCGTGATTGTGATCAGGAGCCTTGTGTTTGTGGCCTAGGTTTGTTTGGCCATTGGCATTGCTGGTCTTGCGTTTTGATTGATTGATTGATTGATTGATTATATCCATGAGCTACGATCAGCGCTTAGCGGCTGTATCAGGATGTAAGACTGCTCGGATAGAGCTCCTCCGGCCTCTGGAGAGCAGGCAAGCGCGGCAAACAGCGAGCCAATCCTCACTAAGTCAAAGTGCCGCAGTCCGCCCCACTTGAAGTGAAGCAGTAATGAGCTGGGCGATAGGCTCAGTTGGTCGATGATCGATGTTGTTAGTCAGACCACAGGCCGACGGTGGTTAAAAATCCAAAACAAAGGGTTTGTCATGCACAAGAAGCAAGAATAATATGAAGGGACCGCTAACTAACATTCCATCGGCCAGCGGGGCTTGACTGGGCAGGGTCGGGTCTGAAGGTACGTCTTCAATGCCAATGCAAACAACTAGTATGTCAATTAGAAGCTAGCAACCTTCTGTACTGCATCACTGATGTTAATCAGAAGCTCCAACAGCTAGTGATCGCAGGCCTATGTGGTCTATGTTGTTGTTTATCGCCCTTATGCAGTCCATCAGGCCTCCCATGCAAAAGCCAGTGAGACGCAGCAGGACCGCTGAGCTTTGGCCGACCTTGGAAACCTGCCACAGGTCTCAGAGAGGTTCACTAGAGCCAACTAGAAGGTCCTGAGTTGCTTGTTTTCCTGCTTCTTGACAGTAGTGCTTGTTCTTTCTCCTCTGCCCAGGCCACCACCTCCTACGTAAGCTGCTAAAAATGAGATGATGGCTAAGCAGTAACGAATCAGCCTGCTACTCGGTGCCAACAGCAGCAGTGAGTAATGGTGCCCAACTCGCAGCAGCAGCAGCAGCAGCAGCAGCAGCCACTACTGACAAAGCAGCAGCAGCAGCAGCGGCCAAATGTGCACAAGCAACTAACAGCAGCACCAGCAGCACCACCAGCAGCAGCAGCAGTAGCAGTAGTGCTAGATGGAAGCACCCCACTTGTCCCCTCTTCCGTTTGTCAACTCAAGCAAAGACCGCTGCCGTAAGAGAAACCAGCAGCAGCAGCAGCAGCCCCAGAGGCTGCTGCATCTGATAGAAAGCTAGGAACAACAAGGGCAAGAGGGTCAGAGGGCAGGAGAAGCAGCCAAAGGGAGGGATGCAGCAGCTACTGGACCCACATATGTCATCAACCAAGCAGCAGCCACAGCACTTGGGAAGAGCTCGGTATGTCCCGGGCAGCAATCCAAGTATGGCTATCAACCAAGCACCGGAGTAGCAGCCTCAGCCACAATCATCAGCGTCAGCTTCATTGCAAATGAGTGCCTCTTCTATTGGTCCGCGGCAGCAACAGCAGTAGTGGCAAAAGCAAAGCAGCAGGATCAGCAGCAAGCGCTTGAGCAGCAGCGGCAACAGCAGCAGAACACGTGAGGATGACCACTTATACTCAGCCTTTGCTCAAGGCAGAGCAGCAGCAGTCTCAGCCTAACAGAGGCTGCTGCTGGTGGTTATGGTTAAGTGGCTTCTTGCGGCCTTTGGCACCTGTGGGTCCAGCTGCTGCTGCTGCTGCCGCTGCCGCTGGTGCTGCTGCTGCTGGTGCTTGCGGCTTGCTCCCGCTGGTGCTGCTGTTGCTGCTGCTACTGCTGGTTAGTGATGGTTCAGAGGCTCTCCGACCAGTCCTTCCCCTTTTCCATTTACGGCTGAAGAGCAAGCAGCAGTATGATTGGGAGCATTCGGTTTCACTCTGGAACTGCAATGTTGTATCAGGAGATCAGGAGCTACTAGGCGTCTGGTACTTCCTAATATTCAACGGCAGCAGGCAGACTTGAGGCCTTTGTGGCTGCTATGACTAACATTGCTAGTGTAGGAACCCGTCGAGATTCACACCAGCAGCAGCAATAGCAGCAGCGGCAGCAGCACAAGCAGCAGCAAGCACCACCACCAGAAGCACCAGCAGCAGCAGTGGCACAGCAGCAGCACTGGCACCAGCAGCAGCACTGGCACCAGCAGCAGCAGTGGCACCAGCAGCAGCAGTGGCACCAGCAGCAGCAGTGGCACCAGCAACAGCAACAGCTGCAGCACAACAGCAGCAAACATCAGCCAGCAGCAACAGCAGCAACAGCTCCAGGCTGCTGCTGCTCTACACCGCTATGGCTGCAGACATTCTCTGGAATCACAGCACTACCACAGCGCCAGGAGCAGCTGGAGGACTTCCAGGAGGTAAGCAGGGGCGATCAGAAGGCATAGAACACAGCAAGGGTCTAAAAGCAACAGCCAGTGTTTGCATTCCCGTCGTTAGGAGCGATGCATGCGCCCTCCTGGTCTAAGCAGTGGCCATAACACTCTTAATGGAGTGTTACATGGTTAGCCCAAGTTCAGTCCATCATGCACAACGTACAGTCAATGAAATAGGCTAACTACAGTGAGGGCACTCGCCTCTTGAAGATGATATGTCCTGCCTCGCCAGATCACTACCGACTAGCCTGAAATAGAGCAGCGGAAAGCGTGCATGCTCTTGGCAAACACACTTGACACATTGGTATGAGACAGGTGTTCCTGTTGCACAGCTTATCCATTAACAATTGGGCAAACACATAGCACTTACAGACTAGTAGGTCAAATTGTAGCTGCTGGTCAGATTCTTATCGCAGAGGGTAGGATCTCTATCAGAGTGTCCAGCAGCAGGGGCAGGAAAGTTCGTACTGGTGTTAGTGTTGGTGCTGGCAGCCCTTGGATGGCTGATTTCAAATCGTGGCTGATTGGTTTACAAAAGGAGAGGGTGCATGGTTGACTTTGTAGCCTGCTATTACTGGGACTGGGACTGGTGGAGTACGTACATGCGAGCAGATACAGGGGCTGAGTATACAGCAGCACATTGTTTTGATTAAATTCATGCAATGCAGTAGCAAAAAGTGCCATAGGCACCGCACCTCCAGCCGTCGCAAAAAACAGGAGGGTGTGAACAGAATACGGGTTGTCTTTGGCATGCAATCAGAAGTGATGACAGCATATGCCTAGACAGGAGCACATTGATGTTGTACACAGAAACTCATGAGGGGTTGGAGTTCTTCGAGGATTGGAGCGTAGCAGTTGTGACAGGACAGTGTGTGCTATGTGCTACTAGCAACTTGCGAACATGCACAAACAACAAGATTGAATCATACAAGGTCATCAAGCTTTGCCTAGCACAGTCTTGGGCTGGCAGGATGGCTGGGCAAGGTAGCTAACGTGTCCATGTTTTTATGCTTCGTAGGGACAGATAGTAATGCCCAGCAAGGTGTCTACCTGTGTAAAAATTATCCCTTCCATGCTGCTTCAGGGTCCTTTGCACCTTGCTCAATCGGAAACTTCCTCATTCAGGCTGTCCATGCAACTGGAGCAGCTTGCGTGTCTCTTCCTTTCCATGCCTTTCCAGGACAGATGCCTTCCTTCTTGTTGCGTTAGGGGCAGGTGCAGCAAGACCACAATCTCATTACACTGAAAAGCCACACTGGATCTTCAGTCAGTGAGAGCAGCAGCAGGAGAAGGCACAGAACCAGCAGAATCAGCAGCAGGCAAGCAGGCCAGTGGCAGCACAACAGGCACAGCAGCAGCTGCGGAAGCAGCAGTTAGCAAGGGCCAAGCAGGCAGCCAGCAGCAGCAGCAGGAGCAGGAGAGTCAGCAGCAAACGAGAAGACCAGAGCAGCACAGCAAGCACAGCAGAAGCCACACATCTAACAGCAGTCACTATCTGGCTCAAGGACCAAGCAAGCAGGCAAGCAGCAGCGGGGCCAGCAACAGACAGTCAGAACACTGTCAACAACAGGACATTGAGCTACATCATACTGATGATGACCAGTGTTTAAAGCAGCAGAACAAGGGGACTTACGTTAGAAAGCAAACATGGGGTGGGCGCATTTGGCCCAACAGACGCTCTTGGTCGTAGCAGCAGTACAGAACGACAGTTCCAGACAGCATTTTCTCTGATGATATGCCATAGCAGAAAGTGCTATACTGCCTGGCACCTTAAGCCATCACAAGAACAGACAGCAGTGGCACCAGCAGGGCCGTGAAGCCCCAGACACTACAGTGGCCAAGCTGAGCAGGGCTGGCGGGATTGGGGCAGCAGCAAAAGGGGGAGTGGGGCAGCAATGTAGGGGAGTGGGGCAACAGCAGAGCAGGGCAGGCCGAGCAGAGCTGACGGGATTGGGGGAGCAAAAGCAGCAGCAGAAAGGGGTGGGGGGGAAGGCAGCAGCAGATCAGCACAGGCCGAGCAGGACTGACGGAATTGGGGCAGCAAAAGCAGCAGCAGAAAGGGGTGGATGGGGGGGAGGCAGCAGCGGAGCAGGGCAGGCCGAGCAGGGCTGACAGAAGGAGGCAGCAAAAGCAGCAGCAGAAGGGGCGGTGGGGGAGCCGCACAGCAGGGCAGGCCAGGGCAGGGCAGGCCGAGCAGGGCTGACAGAGGGATGCAGCAGCAAAAGCAGGTACAGCAGAAGCAGGAGAAGAAGCTCTATGAGCAACACTCCAGGTCAGCAGCAGCAGGAGGGCCACTGCCTGCAGCAGCAGGAGGGAGCAGCAGGTTAAAGAAGGGTGGAGAGACAGCCGCAGGAGCAGGAGCAGCACTATAAGGGGCCAGAGCTAGTATCAGGAGCAGGCATAGTGTTGAGGGATGGCAGATGGCCACAGCAGGCATCGTGTGTGTGGCTGTAGTGTACTTATGTATGTAGTAACTGTCAGCGCAGCTGAAGTGAAACAGCGAAATCACGGGCTGATCTGACGGTGTCTGTAGGCTTTTGTCGTCCTGTGGAAGCAGTAGCACCTCTGGGAAGTGCAGTTGTGGCCTGCTGTACACTTAAGTCATACCATGATTGCTTTCTTGGGTACAAGTGACGTAGATGTGTGCACACAGCGTAGGAGTATTGTGAAGTTTGTGTATATATCGTGATGGTAATTCTGCCGAAAGTAAAGTAATAGAGCGCCGACTTGCGGAGGCACGGCTGAGGCAGCGGCATGTGCAACTTGGCTAGTCGCAGATATTAGTGTGGACGAGTGTAGGACCAGCTATTGCTGACGCTCATTGCACGCCGCCTCATGGTTCTGTGTCTAAGTCGGTGCAACTCGCGACAAGAAGGGGCACAAGCTCGGTTCTCAGTACGAAGTATCAGACAATTAGCCATGAATTCGTTGTAACCGACTGCGAACTACTTGATCATCGTATCAAAAGGAAGATCAAGGTTGCTGAAACCTGCCTTCAGGAGACTGTTCAACTGCTCATGGGCCCGTCTTGTGGCCCTTGGTCGCCCGCATTCCAAATTTCGCTATCAGCACTCGATGGTGTGATGCCAGACGTTGCTACTCAAGGGTCGCACAGCGTTGTGGCTAGTTGTTTCCCACGACCTCCCTTTCTGTGTTTCGGTTTGCCCAAGTATTGTCCTAGGACGCTGTCGTGGGATCTCCAAGGGAGTCGACTATTTCTCTCTGCAGTTAAAACCAATTGGAGTGCAATCAAACGTGCCCTGCTAGTCCCCGCTCAGCCCTAGCCATGGGTTGCGTGGAAAGCAAGCCCGCGCAGCCTGAGGGTGCACGTATGCAACTGCCTCCGCCATCTCCTCACAAGAATGTGGCAGCAGTCTTGACCAATGGTTCAGTAGAGAACTTGCCCAGGCATGACTTCGAGGGCAAGTGCCCTTTCAAGGAGCCCGAGCATGTGGCAGTCAGCTCAACAAAGGCAATAGTCGCCAACGGAACATCGGCCCAGGCATGCCCTCATCTTCACCACGAGCAGCATGCAGGTGTTGAAGTGCGTGTCAATAGATGCCCTTTCGGCCATGGGAGCGTCGGCGCTGGTCCCTTCCCTGGCTACGTGCATGGCACGCATACCTCAATCTGCAGCCATGGATGCAAGTAAGTTCTTGTAGTTCGGATGTGGCGCGATCCACTTCAGTGTCGTTCCCATTGTGATATCTGGTGGGCATTACTGCATGCATGTGTGTTTAAGGATTGGCAGTGACTCATGTGGGCAGCTCAAGGAAGCATGCACTCGATTTGGTTTTGACTGCCTCCATGGGCTAGTGAGCCATGCCTTGACTGCTTGTATTGCTTCCCTATACTTCAGAACAGCGTCAACATGTGCAATAACTGCTTTTAAATGCATGTGACATTGGCAGTTGTGCTGCTGCTGCTGCTGCTGCTGCTGCTGCATGTTTACATAATTCTCCACATAGGAAGTGAACACAAAGAGTGGCCTTCAAAACGACTCCAGCGGAGTTTGCCTGCATATCAGAACCCCCAATTTAAGTGGCCTGTGTAACTGCCCATAACAAGGGGCGTTCAAGACACCCATCCTGCTCATCCTGCCCACACAAAGCAGTTTACCCTACAGAATTGCTACTGACACTCAACAGCAAGGCCTGCATCTAAAGCACCTGCGCAGCTGCCCACGCTCTACACAGCAGGTACCTCTGCAAACCATTTGTCTTGCAGCGTGTGGCGCTGTTGATTGCATCTCTCATGCTCGCCATCCACATGGCTTACGCATGATCTGGCAAGGCCAACGACTGCTCATGCAAGCCCCCTTGTGTCCCCGTGCCTCTCCTTAATTCGCCACACTTCACCGCTGGCCATGCTGCCCTCTACTGGTGCTTTCAAACAGGGCTGACCCGCATCTCCACAAGTATGGCCACAATGAAGAGAGCCCCCGGCAGACCCTAGTTCGTGAGGCCTTGGAATATCAGGAGCTCTACCACCGGGATAAGTGCACGCCAGCGGGGGCCAAGGAAGCTCGGGTCAAGGAAATTATAGCAGAGATTGAAGCTACAGGGACCTATACCCATACATTTGATGAGCTGGAGCATGGGGGTAGAGTGGCGTGGAGGTGAGGGGGACTACCAGAGTGTGTTAGGGGGGCGGGGTGGTGGAGGGGGTTGGGTACAACTTGTGTTAGGGGTTACCTGCATTTTCAGTTTAGACAGACACTTTAATGGCATGCAGAGGATGGGGTTATCCAAGGCGGAGCACCAGGGGCAAGGGCAGGGATCTGGTGAAGGGTTTACATAGAGGAAATGGGGGGACGCTGGCCAGGGGGTAAGGGTATGACTGCAGGGGTGCTAGGGGCAGGGGAGTAAATGAGATTATGTGGGGTTTATAGGGCAAACAGTGCAAGCAAGAAAGGGTACAAGGGGTGAGAGGCGAGGGCATGGGAGTTGTGGGGTGGGGAGGAGGGTGAGCATAATGGGTGGATGGGCAAGGGGGCAAGAGAACGGGTCAGAGGGGCAAGTGATAAGGGACTGTGCAGGCAAAAAGCTGCTAGGGCTGTTGGAGGAAGCAGGGGCGTGCAACATGCGGGAGGGAGCTGTTGATCTTTTGCAGACCACAAAAACCCAGCAGTAGTGGAGTTAATGGGGCTAAGCGGGGAAATCCAGAAAAAAAAGAGTAGCTGCACTTTAGTCAAGCGGAAAAGAAAGTGAGAGCAAGGCTCAGCCCACAGGATGGGAATGAGCTGGAGCTAACAGCTGAGTGCTTAGGAACAGCTGGACTGGAAGTATCCATGCACAGTAAAGGGACTTGTTGAAATCGCTGCAAGCAGTTCAGGATAGAGAAGGGAGAAATGCAACGGGGAGGGGGAGGTTGGAAGGGTGCAGAATGGTGTGATGAGGGTGAATGGAGAGGAAATGGAACCCTGCACTAAGTTGCAGGGCTAAAGAGCACATGAATGTTTACAGTGAGGGGCCAGGATACCAAGAACGCTGATGGAAAGAGCAGAAGCGCCAGATCAGTGAGGTGTGTTGTAACTGCTGGTGGAGGCATGCATGGCAGTAATAGAAGTGGTGAGGTTGGCTCTGGGGTTTTCTATACCAACATTCAACATACCGCAGCATTGGCATATCTCGGCATGGTGTGTAAGTGAGGGGAGAGAGGGAGCAGCACAACGAGAGATAGCAGAGTGGGAGGCAATGAAAGGGTAGGGGTAAGGCATTGAAAGGGCCGAAGTAAATTGCTAAAGGACTGCAGGTAATTAGTAGTTGGAGGTGACATCTGGGAAGGGCAATGACGATAGGAAAATGCAGAGAGAAAAGCTACATTGGTACCTCAGTTCCATAATCAGCAGCATACAACTAGATAAGAAGAATTCGAGCGTGTGGGCAACCGCCTCCGCAAGCACGACCGTGCAGTTGAACCGAGTGTTCACTCCAGCACCTCCTATTCATCCTTCCTGAGTTTTGAGGGCGAGAGATTGGGAAGGGTGAAGCGATAAATTTAGCAAGAGGGGATGGCTTGGGCGGAGAATGGAAGTAGAGCAGGAAGAGAAAAACTTGATCATGAAGCGGTGGTTGTTGGGCTTGAAAAGGAGTTAGCGGATAGCAAACGGATTGGATGGTTTAGCAGGCATAGCAAGTACCTGACTCATTTGATAATTCTGATCCCTGCTAGTATTGTGCAACCCCTGCACCTCCACCTCATGTGTGTTGATGTTGCCTATGATCCCCCACCAACCACTGAGAGTGAAGCCTCCCTTTACACCAAGGAACCCTTCCCACAATCCCACGCTGGAGAACAATACACTGTCTCCCTGCGTAGATCTCTCTCTCTCTCCCCCCTAAATCCTCCCTCTTACACCTCATGCTGCTTCTGCACCCCTCACAGGAACGCCCCCAAGTGCAGCAACAGGAAGTTCTGGGAGGAGCTGAAGCTGTTTGACGGGCGCAAGGCTACCACACCAGCTGAGATGTTTGAAGTCTGTTTAGATGTGCTGGAGCGTGCTACCCTCACCTGCGTGACTACTGCTAACATTGCGGTGTTTCGGCCACAGACACCCGGGAGCAAGGATGGACCTCGCTGTTGGAACAACCAGCTAGTCAGGTATGTCAGGAGGGTTCAGGCTTTTAGAGGGTTAGCAACCTGCGCTCAGGGGCAGTGAACATGTGGGATTGCTGAGGGACGGAGGCAGGAGTGGGTGGTACGGAGTCAGCCAAATGTACGGATGCGCCGTGGATAGAATCAGAGACTAGGAAGTTGGCAGCGGGGTTTGTGGTTTAGGGTTCGGCAGTAATGGGCAGCAGGGGAACAAGTGCCATGCATAGAACCAGATGTCTTTCTGCCAGGAGGTAGCAGCTAGGCAGGGATGGAGAACATCAGGGGCAATAGAAGTAAGCATACTACCGGTATCCTGCTCCATTCTGGGTGTGGATGTGGGTGGTGTGGCCATGCAGATCTGGAAGGTAGCAACGTCTCTTAAGCAGAGGATATTATGCATCACTAAATCACATTTGGTGCTTCACACTTATTGTGCTGTCACAGGTATGCTGGCTATCGTGACCCAGACACTGGCAAGATCCTGGGCGACCCAGCTGAGACTGAGTTCACTGAGATGGTGATGAGGGAGTTTGGCTGGACACCACCTAATGGGACGCCTGGGAGGTTTGACATCCTGCCTGTGCTGCTGCAGTCACACCCAGATGAAGACCCGCAGGTGAGGGTTTAGTGTATTAGGGTTTCAGGATTACGGCATCACGCAATGGGACTCCTGGGAATTTGACATCCTGCTGTACTGCTGTCATCCTTAACGGATGAAAACCCTGTGGTGAGGGTTTAGGGTTACTTTCAGGGTTCAGGTTTAAGGGCACCACGTAGTGGGACTCCTGAGAGGTTTGAAATCCTGCCAGTGCTGCTGCAGTCACACCCTGATGAGGAAACGCAGATGAGGGTTTACGTTTGTAGGGTTTAGGGTTTAGAGCACCACCTAGTGGGATTTCAACCGAGAGATTTGCCATCCTGCATGCCAAGGCTGCTGCAGTCGCACCTTGAGTGATGAAGAGCCTCTGGTTAGTGCTTTAGGGTATAGGGTTTAGGGCACCACCTAATGGGACTCCTGGGAGATTTACATCTCCTGCTGCTGCAATCGCACCCTGATCAAAGATTTTCAGGTCAGGGTTTAGGGTATAACTTTGGGGGCTGCTTAGATTATTTTGGAAAAATGTAGGAGAGTTTAGGGCTGAGTGTACTGGGGCTTAGGGTTTAGGGCACCACCCAGGTGGGACTCCTGGAGGTTAGACATTCTGCCACTGCTGCTGCAGTCACACCTGGATGAAGACCCTCAGGTAAGGGTTGGGAGTTTTTGGTGGGGGCTGCTGGGGTTGTATAAAAGAGGCAGAATGGCTTAGGGTTTGAGAGTAAGGCCTTGGGGTTTAGAGTTTTAGGGTTTAGGGGTTACTGTGAGTATTAATGAAGCATGGGAGTTATGGAGTGCAGTGACTGGCGGCAGGCGTGGAGTTAGTATGCACAAGTAGTTGTAGCACACATGTAATGTTGGGAAGTAGTGCTGATCAAAATTAAAGTGCTGCAGTCATGGGTGCCGGGAGCCTTGATGTCAAAGGATACTGCGGCAAAGACGGTTGTGCCATTAATGGGCAGGGTACAAGGCAGGTTGTGCTCATGGAAGCTTTGATTTTGCATTGCTTTAGCTTGCCAGATGGGTAAAGACATTAAATGCAGGGTGAATGAAGCGAGAATGTAAGCAAGGTGTATGCAAGAATGACATGATAGGGCTCATGCAAAGACAGGCAGGCAACAGGAAGGGAAATGGCCACCACCAGAATATGGGCAAGTGGCCAGCACCCTGATGCAGGACGTCTTAGAGGTTGGGTACAGCTAGAAAAGGCAGGGGAGAATAATATAACAAGGGTAGAAGTCAGTGGGGGTGCACTTCTTGCACTGCTGTAATCAATGGCATTATTGGTTCTAGCCATAGATCAGATCAGTGATCATTTTGGTGACATATATGCCAGTTTAAATTACCTGACAGAGGCTGCCCAAATTCACTCATTGTTTCCTGACAGATGTTTGAGCTGCCCAGCCAGTATGTGGTCCGCGTCCCCATCCAGCACCCCACAAACGAATCCATCTCTCGTATGGGTCTCCAGTGGTACGCCGTACCTGCCGTCAGCTGCCTCGAGCTGTCCGTCGGTGGCTTGACCTACACTGCTGCGCCCTTCAACGGATGGTACGCAGACACGGAGATCGTGCGCAACTTGACGGATGAAGGCCGTTTCAACTTGTGCGCTGAGGTGGCTGCATGCTTGGGGCTGGAGACGCGGAATGACACAACGATGTGGCGCGACAGGGCCATTGTGGAGATTGATGTTGCAGTAATGCATAGCTTCAGAGAGGCAGGCATGGGTAAGCATGGGAGATGTGCAATACTAATAAAACTAGAAGCAGCAGGGTGTGTTGCTTGGTTGTGCATTCTGTTTGCAACATTGCATAGCTTCAGGGAAATGGGCATGGTAGGCTACTAGGGAATGCGACAAAGCAAGAAGCACTTGTAGCAGCAGGGGGCATTTTCTTGTCTGTGCATTCTCTTGCAGTGACGCATTATAGCTTCAGAGAGGAAAGCTATCCAGGGGTGAAGTGCAAGAGACCTGTGCTATCAGCAGTAGTAGTAGCAGCAGGGGGCATTGCTTAGTTGTGCATTCTGTTGCGTTGATGCAAAATGGCTTCAGAGCGGGCATGGGTAAGCCATACAGGCGGGAATGAAACAAGCGGATGCTGTGAGCAGTAGTAGCAGCAGCAGCAGGTTGCACCTAGTGCAGCTGCTGCCAATAGTCTTTTGTAAGAAGCAACTGACAAAAGCTGGTGTTGCTACCAGAAGCAGGGCAGAGCGAGAGGCAACCCTGTGTAAGCTTGGGTATTTTTTGTGTGCATTGGCACTTGCAGTCACGGTAACAGCTGGAGCAGCATGCATTTTAACAGAGTAGAGCAACTGCTTTAGGGTTCTGGCAGCAGGCAGCTAGAGCAAGCGGATGGTCACCTTACGAGCTAACCATGCAGGCATTGGCAGCGGAGTGCATGCTTGCGTTGGTTGCAGCATAAACACCCCTTCATGTCAGTTTGCACCAGACCTCAATTTGCACCAGACCAAACACCCGCAATAATCAATTCAGCTTCCAGAATTCTACTTCTGCCCTGCTGTTTGCCAAATGCATGGTAGCGCTGCCCCCATGCTGCCCCCTGCCCATTTCCACAGGCATGGTTGACCACCACACCCTGATGCGCAACTTCTTCAAGTGGTTCCTTTGCATCTCTTTCTCCCATGCTGTTTCCAATAACATGAATTCATTGGCCCCCTGCTGGCCTGTTCCCCAGGCATGGTTAGCTGTCCCCCGCCAAGCCTGCGCCATTTTGTTCCCCCTGGCCTTGTCAATCTCTACTAACCCTGCCCCAATGCTATGTGCTGCCACTCATCCCAAGCATGGTTAGCTGTCCTCCGCCACTCCTACGGGCATGTTGCCTCCCCTTAGCATTGTCAAGCTATACCATTCCACCTCGCTGTACTTTGTGACAGCTTGAGGTGCCGGGCCTATGGCACTTTTTGCTATGGCGTATCATGAAAAGTCAATCAATCAATCAAAACACAAGACCAGCTATGCATATCATGAAAAGTAATAATAATATCACTGACGCTGCCCCCATGCTCTCCCCTGCTCATTCCCCAGGTATGGTTGACCACCACACCTTGATGCGCAACTTCTTCAAGTGGTGGCACAAGGAGAAGGAGCGGAGGGGGTATTCCCCGGGGAACTGGAAATGGATCATCACTCCTGTCAGTCCCACTGCCAGTCGCTGCTACTTGGAACTCAACAAAATGATAGAGTACACACTGAAACCGGTAGGTACTAGCACCAGACGGATTGCTTTATATTTATGTAATGCCGGGCTAAGATGAGACCTTCTGGGACTGTCACTGGTCCCGGGAACAGCTTGTCAAACCATCGATCTCCATAGGTTGTTGCATGGTGTAGCTTTATATGCCAAATCTGAGTTAATGTGCTGCTCATTGTCTGTTACGTATCAGTGCATGAACGTCTACTCAACTGCACTACATGCACCCGCAAGGCCAAGAACCAAGCCATTGCACATGTTCAATAACAGCAGGTGAGTGCAGCGAACATGGTGTACAGGAACCATTCAATTTGCGCACTTGCTGCCCTCCATTTTCATCTCGCTTCTCTCCTCCTCAATCCTACAAATCCTCGCCCTCTGCTTCCTTTCTTCTCCACCTGCCTTCCCTTGTTCCGTAACCCCTCTCCCCTCCCTTCCGCTTCCTACTGGATGTGCAGTGATGTCTTCACATGCTTCCTTGCATCACCCTCTTGCACCACTCTCTTGTACCACTGCCACTAACAACTTTTTACTCCCTGTTCCTCACTCCTGCTTCTCCATAATACTATCCCTCATATCCCTGACATCACCTACAACAAAACCCGTACTGCCCTGCAATGCCTGGGGTTTCGGGTCCTCACCAGGCCGGCACAGTGGGCGCACAAAAGTCAGCAAATCGTCTGGGGCAGGGCTCCTCCTTTGCTCACAAGTAGTGCACCTTTGACAAGAGGCCAGGCAGGGTAGATAAATAATGTTATACTCTCTCCCTCATATCTCTTTTTCAACATCTTTCAATCCCATAGGGTTACTGGTATGCACCCGGGTGGCGTAAATACTACAAGACCTGGAATGCCCCCAGACTGCCTTTGGACCAGGGGGAACAGACCCTGAGCATCACGGCAGCACCAGCAGCAGCAGATGGCAGCAACAAGCCGGGTGCAGCAGCAGCAGTGTCGGTGGTACTGGTGTACGCCACTGTCACAGGCAATACACAGGAGTATGCCAACCAGGTGGCAAACATGCTGGGACAGGATGGTACAGTGCAGGTGAGGAATGGGGCTCAAATTAAGAATGTTCATCTTTAGTTTAAAGACTGAATAATAGTTTGGAGGTTGGTACAGGTAATCAAAGCAGGGGAGAGCGGGCGAGAATTAAGCAGGGTCTGTCATGCAGTGCTGAAAGTGAGAAAAGCAGGGTGCAGCAAAGAAAGCAGGTTGCAACCACCACCCCAAACCTAGACCTTGTCCTGTGACCTGATCGATGAGCTTAAAAGGCTGGCAGGTGTGCTGAAAAGCTGGATAGGCTGAATAACAAATACTTTGTAACTAATAAGTTACATAATTGATAAGTCATCATGGCCTCACCGAATAGGCCGTGATGACTGATCCTGGCCTAGACCACTTCTACGCAGATATCTTGCTCTGGACTTGGCGGCTTTGACTGAAGCCTGTACCCATGCGTACACTAGTGAAAATCTATGGGTACATGCTACATCCAGGTCAAGACTCGATGTTTGACCAAGACTCTCAAGGGCTAGAGCTGGCCAGGTCCTCGAGAATTGTGGGCTCACGACGCATGCCTCATGGACTGAATCAAATAGACACAACAAACCCTTGGACCTCTGCCACCTTCTAAGTGGTTGCAAGCGACTCTGAGTCGATTAATTACCTGAAAACAGCTTCTCTGTTGAAGAATCGAGATGAACTGCACAGAGGAAGAGGGAAAGCCTCCTTTTCATAGGGTAAAAAGTAGGCCCTTACCTAAGAGCACAAGGTATCAACACAAGTGGTTACATGTATCCCTGCAGGTGACTCAGCTCAACATGGAGGACTTTGAGCCTGACAGCTGGGCAGCAACCATTACTGCTGCTACTTTTGTGGTGGTCATGAGCAGCACATATGGGCCCGGATCCCCGCCTGGTACTGCCTCCAAATTCATTGCTTGGGCACAGAACAACAATGGGGAAGCCAAGGACGCCTTTGAAGGTGCGTGGTAGTAGTCAGGCAAGGACAGGCAACTTCCAGAATTGCAAACCCAAGCCTATATATACCACTCCGATGCATGGGCTGCCGGGGCTGTCTAATATGTAGAAGTTATGCCATGTCTGCTGGTGCTTAGAACCCACATATAAGAGCTAGCCGCTGTCTCTGCTAGTATGCGCCAAAGGTTGTTGGGGTTGCGGATTCCTGCAGCTGGTGCACTCTGATTGGCAGGCAGATTCTCTTGATTAGAACCCAATGCACTACAGTGGAACCCCTTATCATGCACCTACGGGGTGCTGAACAGCTTTACATATTACACCTTGGATTTCAGCAGCAGCACGAACAGCAGCTATTACCCTGGTTGTTTGGGTACAGGACAAGAATAGCAGGGGTTGGTCATGCAGTGCTGGAACGAAGGAAGGCATGGTGCAGCGAACAAAGCAAGTTGCAACCACCACCCCAAACCTAGCTCTGTCCCCAGGATACACAAAAATAGCAGCTGTTATCAGGGGTGTTGCATCCAATCCGTTTGCTGCTGCACTTGTTCCCCTCAGGCAAGCCCTTCTGTGTGTTGGGCTTCGGCAGCAGCAGCTACCCCCGCTTCTGTGCTGCAGCCGACCTGCTGCACACGATACTGCTATCTATTGGTGGTCAGGCCCTTCTTCCAGTGTCCAAAGCAGATGCTCTAGCAGGAGAGGAAGGTGTGGTCTGGCCTTGGCTGAAAACCCTGTCTGGGAAGATGCACAGCAAGGGGTGGTTGGAGGCACCAGCAGCAGCAGCGCTAGTGCAGAGGCTGCCTATGAGTGAAACAGATGCGGTAAGTCTTGGATGGCAGGGGCAAAAAAGTCAGCAAAATGTCTGGGGCTGGGCTTGTTGCTGGTAATAAACAGTTGACAAGACATCGGGCAGGGTGGATAATAATGATCTGGGCCTCATCATCCCATGTATCAGAGGGGGAATGTGTTTGGACTGTGACATAGCTGTTCTTGCGTTTTTATTTATTAACTGACCGTGACTGCTGCTGTTTGGGCTGCGACTGTTGCATTTTGCATGATAGCTCATGTTCTTTCTACCGCAACTGCTGCATTTTGGGCTGTGACTGCTGCGCTTTGTACTGCAACTGCTGCGTTTTGTACTGCGAGTGCTGCCTTTTGCGGCTGCAACTGCTGCTGTTTTGTATTGTGACTGCCCCTGCTGTTCTCGGCTCATAGTTTGGTCATCTTTTGTCAATGTGTTTCTTCATGCAGCCTCCTCCTTTCAAGGCCCAGTGGAACCTCTTCCGGCTGTCAGGAGATGGCTTGCAGCCTGCTAGGGAGAGGGGATGTCACTGGGCTAATGTCAAGGAAGCTAAGGAGCTACTGGGACAGACCAATAAGGACACCTCAACCAGGCTCATCCGCTTTAACATTGAGAATGTGAGTGTACTATGAATGCTAGATACTGTGGTTGATTTCATGCAAGTGTATGGTGATGGCCGGCAGCTGCGCCTGCAATTGCCAACGTGCAACAAATTTCTGACTACTTAGAAACCATTCTGTTTGACCTGATAAAGACTGTGCATGAGTGCTACCAGCAAGCAACGTGCCTACTGCTCAGCAGCAGCGTTGTTATAAGTAAGGGAGGTGGAATGTAATGCCTGATGTTAAGGATTTGGTCTCACTAGCGCCTACCTGTCAGGCCTATATATCACAGGGAGCAAGTCCAGTGTAAGCAGGGCAACAGATTGGCCTTAGCCCAAACTCCATGTGGACTTGGTTTGCCATTGTAGTGTAGCAGTATATAATTACAACCTTGCTGTTGTGACAGCTTGAGGTGCGGGTGCCATAGCGCTTTGCCTATGGTGTATCACTGAATGTAGTAGTGGGTCTGCAGTGAGTCTGCATATGCGCTACCATTCTCTCAAGTGCCACAGCAGCAAATTGCGACCTCTATGCATTCTTGGCAAGGCAATCAATACTGAGTGCCACAGGGCTGGCTCATGTGCCTGGCTTTGAAACCTCACCCCCACACACAACTAAAGGCGCCCCAGTGCCCATCCACCACCTACTCCTCATTGCCCCCAAACCCCCCACCTACCCGCCCCACCCACCTGCCCCCACGCACCCCAACCCCCGATGCTGCGTTATGTTTTCTGCAGGTCCCATGTGGCTCCTACTATGTTGGAGATGAAATGGCTGTGTGGGCAGAAAACAGCAGCGAGATGGTGGAGTACTACGTCTCACAGCTGGGCATTGACAACCTGGATGACATGTTCCTCATGCAGAAGATTCAGGTGAGGGCAGGTCTTTGGGGGACGGGGGACCTCTTGCAGGGCTTTAAGGGCCCCAGGGGGGGGGGGTTACAAGGGGCATGCGTGTAAGGGGGGGTGGAATATGTTCCTCATGCAGAAAAGTTCTGGTGAGGACAGGACATCATGGCGGGTCGGGGGGGTGGGGGGTACAAGCGCGTGTGGGTGGGGGCGGGGGGGGGGGGGGGTGTCTTATATCTTTTTCATGCCGAAGGTTCAGGTGAGGGCAGGACTTCTGGCAGGGTTCTTTGGGGTTTTGGGGTTAGTAGTAGGTGTGTATGGGGGAGGGGAGGCGCAGGGAAGGCGGAGCCCCCCATATGTTTCCTCATGCAGAAGATTCAGTTTGAGCAGGCGAGGAGAGGTCTGTTGCAGTGTTTGGAGGTTTATGGGAGCATGCGTGCAAAAGGGGGTTACTCATAAGTTTTCCATGCAGAAGAGTCAGGTAGCAGACAAGGTACGTGGAGTAAGTAGAGGCAGGGATGTGTTAGGACTCGCCGGGGTTTACTGGGCGGTTGAGTAGGGTTGGATGACGGGTCCTGGTAATTGGCAGAGGGGGGTAGGGAACAGAATTGAGCAAGGGTTTTGCAGAGGCTGGTAAGGGTGGTTACTGGGTGGGATGATGTGGGAGATTTGCATGGAGTCACACATGCTCTGAGATGCTTGCAAGGGCAAATGGAGGCGGCCAGGACAGTGAAAAATAGGTTGCCCAATGAGGCACGTCATAATGAGTTGGTTGGGGGACAAGAGGAGTCATAGGAGGCCAGCTTGCGGGTGTTACCCTCTTGAGTAGAGGCAAAATGAAACAGGACCTGGGGTGTGTCGGGGTGATTGCAAGGGTTAAAATGTGGCCCGTGAGAGGACATAAGCGGGTGTGTCCAATGGACTACTACATCTCTACATGTGTGATCTCATATTAATCTCAAACTGCACTGACTGCAGCTCTCTGGCAAGCGAGTTTCACTAAGCTGTGACCACAAACACTCAAAAAGCTGTCCGTCCCATATTGCCAGAGTTACATGTTATCTGCTGCCCACATGTGGCGCCTAATGGCGCCTATGCAGGTTTCACAGTAGAGCCAATCCAATTAGCCATAAGCCTACCCAATTGGCAATGTACTGCCCATTGCGTAAACCAGGAGGATGAGGATGCACCTGCCGTCGATGTCTCAGAGCCCACCCGCTTCCCTCTGCCCAACACCTTCCGTTCTGTACTGTCCCGCCATGTGGGGCTCACAGAGCGCATCACATACTCCGGCATTGCAGCTCTGGCACCTTTGGCTAAAGAGGATGCTCAGTTGCAGGAGCTGGCCGGTAGCTATCCAAAGTACTCAGCTTGGGCTGGAGATGTGGTGGTGAGCAGGGGGGACAGCTGGTCTGTTGAGTAATGCATAATGATGCCGGGGGGCAAGTGGATGTATACGGTATATAGGGAAAAGTTGGTGTATACATGGGATGGAGACGTGGTGGTGAGCAGGGGGGACAGGTGGTGTGTTGAGAATTGGATGGAAGCTTGTACGAGATAATCATCCTGCACAGTCCCTGCGCTGTGCAGCACAGGTCACATAACTCCAGTCTATTTGTTCATTTGTAGGGTGACCACTATAGGGAATCCTCGGGGTTGTGTTGGGCAGTGCCGTCTTTTGGGCCGATAATCGGTTTATATATATCATTCTTCGTACAGCAGCAGATTGTGAGATGCTAGAGAGGCCTTGCTAAGCACAGTTTGCATGCGACCAGATCAGCCACCTGACAGGTTTTCCTTCTTGAGAACTTCACAATACGTTCATTACTGCAGTCCAAAGATTTTGATACATGTCAATGACTAATTCCTTGTATCTCTGCATTTGTTTTGTTAGCCCACCGCACAGCCCCGCTGGCAAGAGCTGTTCCCCTGGCTTATTTGGTTTGTCGTCTCCCCGTCTCAATGACTGTTTCTTTGCGTTGTCGTGGTTTCTCCTGTCTTTCCACACCACAGCCCCAACGCCAGACGGAAGCCATGCTAGCTGTTCCACACTCATTTAATTCGTCGTATTGCATTTTTGATGACTGATTTCTTGCGTTGTCCTGGTTTCTTTTGTTGTCCCACCACACAGCCCCGCTGGCAAGAGCTGTTCAAGCTGTTCCCGTCACTCATTGGCGTCATCCCTCTGGCCACCTTCTTCTCTATTGTCCCCTTGGTCAAGCCAAGATATTACAGGTACGGATATTTTTCATCGTTTATCCTTGCTGCTTCCTAAAATAGAGTGAGGTGCAAGGCCTTTGGCACTGTTTGCTATGGCATGTCATGCAGTGTGTAAAGTAAAAGACCTGCTACCACACACAGTGGCTTGCAACCTCAGTGCAGCATCTTGGGCGGAGCCCCACAATACTAGGTGTGGGACGCGGGGATTTGAGAAACCTCCCACCTGGTTTGTAGACATAGAGTTGAACAGAAGGGATTGGCATATAGAGATGGAGGGCCTGTGACCCCTGCCCTCTCTAGCACTATTAGGCCCTGCATAAGAAGAAGAAGAAGAGCTACGCTAGGCTAGTTGAGTTACTGAGGAAGAGGGAGAGGAAGAGGCAGAGGCCCCGGTATCCCCTTCCCCTATGATTGTGGGGCTCCCCTTGTTTTAGGGTCCTTATTCAGAGCATATCAGACCACCATTATGCGGATAGGAAAATGCGACAATCCTTTGCAATTACATCACCACAGGTTGTAGCAGACTGCAGATCTGAAATAGCAGTAGTGGGAGCATTGATTACCTGTCAGATGGGCTATATATGTTGAGATGAATGCCAGTCACTGCAGATGTCAAAGCAAGGCAGCCATTGATTTGCAAGGCAGCCATTGGTTTGCAAAGCTGGTTGCAATGGTAACAGAAGCTGCATTTGGGGACAGCTTTATTCACAGCATTGCCTGCAGTTCAAACAAACACCAAACCCGGCCGTGGGGCTGATTGGATGTTTGCTGGACACATGCTTTGTGCTTGATGGCTTGCTAGGTGGCGGTATCTTGCTCTCTAAACCCTCCATGTCTGTTGTACCATTTCTTCTGTTCACAGCATTGCCAGCAGTTCAGCAGTAGATGCTGGTGAAGTGGCTATCTGCGTGGGCCGCCTAGCTTACAGCATGCACACCGGAGAGCAGCGCCAAGGCTTCTGCTCCACCTTCCTGACTCACCTCACACCCGGGTCACGTGTGCGGTTTAAGCTAGTGAGTCAGCCAGCCTTCCGTCTGCCGCTGAACTTGGCAGCGCCTATTGTGATGGTGGCAGCTGGAACTGGTTTGGCGCCTTTCAGGGTGAGTGGTGTAACTAGTGGGTGTAACTAGTCACTGATGTCACTTTGGGTGTCAATCAGTGTCACTTTTGTGTCACCAGAGGAATAAATGCTGTCGGTGCTCAATGCTACGGGCTTGGCACGTTGCCTGCTGCTGTGCAGATGTTTTACATCATTAACATCAATCATTCACCTTTGACACACTGGTCCACGTCCAATGTGCAGGCAGCTGATTGGTGTGTGCACAAGGCAATCATCACTTCCTCCCTTCTGTGCATCACATGAAAGCCGCGCTCCAGGGAAGGACTGCTGTAAGCATGGATGGCAGGATACTCCCACCATGCATGAACTCAAGAAAGGAACTAGATACATGCCAGGGAGCTCAACCCCAATTTGTGAGCTTCTTGGAAGGCAGTGTTCCTCTATCAGGTTTGGCTACTCACAGGTTTGTCTACCCGCACATAACAGTTCATCACTGCTGTGCCTTCCCTATCCTTTTCCAGGGTTTCTGGGAGGAGCGCCTGCTGCGTCTCAGGTCTCAGCATCAGGCCCTAGGCCCTGCCATCCTGGTCTTTGGCTGCCGCAGCACAGCCAGTGACTACCTCTTCCAGCAGACCCTGGATGAGATGGTGCAGTCCGGATCAATCAGCAAGGTGCTGGTGGCGTTCAGCAGGGAGCCGGGACTGCCTAAGACATATGTGCAGGTAGGGTCAGGGAGGGGTTAGACCAGGTGGTTTAGGGCAGCAGGCCAGTGAGGTGGTGGTTTAGGGCAGCAGAGTTACATCGGTGGTTTGGGCTGCAGGGTTGAGGCAGTGGCTTAGGGCGGAAGGAATGAGGCGGTGGTTTAGGGCGCAGGGTTGAGGCGGCGGTTCAGGGCAGCAGGTTGGGTCTGTGCTTAGGGCGGCAGGTTGAGGCGGCGGTTTAGGGCGGCAGGGCTGAGGCGGCGGTTTAGGGCGCAGGGTTGAGGCGGCGGTTTAAGGCAGCAGGTTGGGTCTGTGCTCAGGGCTGCAGGGTTGAGGCAGTGGCTTACGGCGGCAGGAATGAGGCGGTGGTTTAGGGCGCAGGGCTGAGGCGGCGGTTTAGGGCAGCAGGTTGGGTCTGCGGTTAGGGCAGCAGGTTGAGGCGGCGGTTTAGGGCGGCAGGGCTGAGGCGGCGGTTTAAGGCAGCAGGTTGGGTCTGTGCTCAGGGCTGCAGGGTTGAGGCAGTGGCTTACGGCGGCAGGAATGAGGCGGTGGTTTAGGGCGCAGGGCTGAGGCGGCGGTTTAGGGCAGCAGGTTGGGTCTGCGGTTAGGGCAGCAGGTTGAGGCGGCGGTTTAGGGCGGCAGGGCTGAGGCGGCGGTTTAGGGCGCAGGGTTGAGGCGGCGGTCTGAGGCGCAGGGTTGAGGCGGCGGTTTTAGGCAGCAGGTTGGGTCTGTGCTCAGGGCTGCAGGGTTGAGGCAGTGGTTTAGGGCGGAAGGAACGAGGCGGCGGTTTAGGGCGCAGGGTTGAGGCGGCGGTTTAAGGCAGCAGGTTGGGTCTGTGCTCAGGGCTGCAGGGTTGAGGCAGTGGCTTACGGCGGCAGGAATGAGGCCGCGGTTTAGTGCGCAGGGTTGAGGTGGCGGTTTAGTGCGCAGGGTTCAGGCGGCGGTTTAGTGTGCAGGGCTGAGGCAGCAGTTTAGGGCAGCAGGTCCATGGTGCTGTTTGCAGCAGGGACTTGCCGCTGTGGGGGCTTGGGACCGAGGACAGTCCATGTGTTTGGGCCCAGCCCTAAATCCAGTGTTTACGATTTGTCATATCATTGTATACATGTTTCAACATGGTACTTGACTGGTTTGGTGCAAACTGAATATGTCTACACAGCACGTGCTGGCTGGATAGGCTTGGCATCTGTGATAAACTGCTCCTCTCTTGCCCTTGCCCCTTTCTTTATTTGCAGGACGTGGTCGGTCAGAGGGCAGATGTGCTGAAGCCATTGCTACAGCACCGCATGTGTCACGTGTACGTATGTGGCAGTAGCAACATGGCTCAGGAGGTCAACAGGGCTGTAGCCAAGGTGGCAGGGAAAGATGTGCACGACAACATTGTGCAAGAGGGCAGGTAAGATGAACCTCGGAGTGAGAGGTCGGGTGAAGCTGCGGAGTCACTTCTGGGGTTTTTTGGTTTGCATTGTTTGTGCATTCCGGTTTGAAGGAGGTTTAGCACGTATCTTGACGCGGCATAAAGCGAGGAAGAGATGTTGTGTAGTTGGTGGGTAGCAAAGAGGAAGGAGAAGAGTTTTACCAAGCTGGTTGGGCAGTTGCAGGGCGCAGAGCCTCCGGTGCAGTCCTTCTTACAGTGTTTTAAGTATCTTCAAGGGCATGGCTGCAAGCAAACTGTGGCAAAGTATATTACTTCATTGTTTTACCTTATTACACTTGGCGGAATTGAAACGTGGCAGGATAGCTAGCATCTTGGCGGAGGAGGTGAAGGACAAGTTGTATTGCATGTGGGAAGCCCAGGCCATCATTTTCCTGCCTGAAAAGTGTGCTTTCCTGTAAGCTTGGCTCCGTTTGTCAACCAACAGACAGGAGTGGTAATGCAACGCAATGCTACTTTCTCCCCCAGGTGAGGCCTACATTGCAAGCATTACACACACACCTGCTACTTGTCTGCTTACCTAAAAATGTGAACTTCCCCGCTGAACCATCTATTTTCTCACCCCCCACCATCTCTCACCCCCTGCATCTAATTTCTCACCCTCCTTCAACAAAAGAGAGAGAATCAATGCATATATGCTATTATTGAACCCATGCTGTTCGGCAGGTACCATGAGGACGTGTTTGGCATCAATGTCACCAACCATCACACGGCGGCTAAGACAGCAAAGCAGTCTGTGGCCATTAAGGCACTGGCGGAAAAGCCACTCACAGAGGTGCTCAAGAGGCTGGATGAAGGGATGGACATCAACGCAGGTACGGGCTATATGATAGTAGTGCATTCATGATATGCCATAGCAGGCGGTGCCATAGGCCCCGCAGCTCAAGCCGTTAAATCAACAGCGAGGTGTAACAAGAATAGCAGGCTTAGGGATAAACTTGAATATTAGCAGAGGGAGAGAAAGAGAGCTCCGCGACTAGATTGTGTGTGATTACCAGCACATGGTTGAGCGCAGGGCCCCTTAGTGTAAGGATGTCACGGCGCCCCTCCTTCACCCAGTTCTGGCGCTGAACTAACCGTTGCTCTCACTACTCCAAACTGGTATTGAGAGTAGTGTGCCCTGTTTGCATTATTTGAATTGTTACAGTTCACGATATGACATTGTAAAAGTGCTTTAGGCCCCACACCTCAAGCTGTTAGAAGCAGCGAGGTGGACACAATACAGAATGCAACCAGAAGTACTGACAACATATGCCTAGACATGAGGTTCAGCAGCACCATTAAAACCAAAATGTCTGGTAATTGTAGATGGCATTAATACCTCAGTAGACCCCTGGTCACAAGATCAGCACAATAGTCCTGGGCATGTGGCGGGTGCTGCACGGTCCAGGGGCTGTGCAGTGATCTGTCTCTTGTGTATATATAGTCAGTCCTGGGCATACTGTAGGATGCCTCCTATTAAGAATGCTGCCTTGTATTCTAAATGTCAGCATGTGTGGCTAACTAAGGCTTTGTGACTGCGGGTGTGGGATAGTCATTCTAGAAGAGCATATAGAAACCCCCTTGCTCGAGCCCAGCCCAATCACAGAGCTCTGAAATGACTTATGATCTGCATTACACGGCTTGTCCCTCGCTGACTGGGTTTTGCAATCCAACATACGAATCAACTAATCTGTCTGTCATTTTGTAAACCCTTTCCTTCCACAGGTGATGAGTCAGGCAGCACCCTGCTTCACCATTCCTGCACCAACAACCGCATCGACATGGTCTCCGTCCTGCTGGCCCGGGGCGCTGTTCCCAACCCCGTCAACCTCTTTGGCCTCACGCCTACAGCAGAAGCATCACTGCTTGGACATAAGCAGCTGGTGACGATTCTGCAGGTGCAGGGTGGTAGTTGTGTGGATGGCATGCATGAGCACTTCTATCAGCTGCATGCTGCAGTGATGGCGGAAGATGGGGAGAAGGTGGAGGAGTTACTCAAGGAAGGGGCGGACCCCAGCCAGATGGATTTCCAGGCGGTAAGCGCTTGGCACTGGTGTTAGGGTTTAGGGTTTCAGGCGGTATACGCTTGGCACTGGTTTTAGGGTTTAGGGCTCCAGGCGATAAGTGCTTGGCACTGGCCATGGGCGTCATATTAGTTTTGTTACATTTATGATCTGCCATGGCAAAAGAGCCATAGGCCCCGCGTCTCAAGCTGTTAGGGAAATTGGTGAAACAGTATATGGACTTTCTTATTGCAAGATCTTGATTGTGATTCTTGCGTAGGTTAATGTGCAAACTAGGGATCCGCAGTTCTATGTGTAATTGAGGTTCTTGACAGTGTCAGTTTGCATGAGTTAGGCAGATGAGAACCTTGTGCCATTGCAAGGTTCAAAGCACATGCCTTGCATACCAGGAAGCGCTCATGCGATATTTGCAGCAGATGATTGTTACTTCAGGCTTATTCATCGTTTGCCTATGAAAGTTATACGTTCTTTGCCCATAAAATTATGATAATATGCCCGTTGATATTCAACACCCTGTCGTATGCAATTAGCAAGTAGCAGCAAATGAAGCGTGCCGCAATAGGTGACCGGGACTCCACTGAAACCTTGCTTCTGCTTCTGCTGTTGCTTTTCCAGGCATCCCCACTCCATATTGCGGTGTCTGTAGGCAACGAGGGCATCGCAGAACAGCTGCTGCAGGCTGGGGCTAACCACAGCTGCCAGAACCGCATGGGTATGACGCCGTTGCAGCTTGCTCTCCGCACCCAGCGGACTGCCATGGCCACGCTGCTGCAGAAGTACGGTGCAAGCCTGCAGGCCAGTCATGCCATGTCTGCTGTTGCTGGTAGCTCGGCGCTGTGGAACGCAGAGAACGCTACGGCGCTGGCTGATTATGGTGTATCAATGGCGGACATCACGAGGGTGCGGGCCAGCTGGGCGTTTGTCAGTGGTAAGTGCTGATGCCTAACATATGTATTTCTTAGGCAGTTTGCAGTTAGCTCTGGGGTGTTTAGCTCTGCTGGTTGTGGGCCAAGCTACAGCTGTTTTTGGTACTTAAAGAAGAAGACCTCTGCTAAGCTGGTTTGCATACTGGCGGGGGGCAAACATTCGCAGTTGTGAAATGCATTTTGCAGGTGTCTTAGGATGTTTGAGGACATCAATAATCCATTGGCAGGGTCGCCGTGCGGCACATTCTTACATGTCATTCAGCACCACAGTTGATGGCCAAATAGCACAGGTAAAGTACAAATTGGATGCTGGGACACCACCGCCCACCATGCACTGGTTTACATCCTGAAGAGCCAGCTCATGTATGTGCAGCTCTTGACACGTCGAGTCAACTAATCCACAGGCTCCCCCCACTGCCACTGGGATCTCTGGGATCTCTGGGAAATAGCAATTAGATCCTGACAGCCCGCTTGTGCTCTTCTGACGATCTTGCCGAACGTAGGTGAGGCTTATCCAGACCAGGTGAAGGAGGCATTGGGCGAGTTTGGCGTGAAGCTGTTCCTGGTCTTGTTTGAGATGTACCCCACGCTCCTGGACCTGTTCCCCTTCAAGGACCCAGATGGCAAGCCTGTCATTTCGGAGCTGAGGGTCCATGGTCTCAAGGTGGCAAGCACACTGGGGGAGGTGGTGGAGCGGCTGCAGAACTTTGAGACACTGGACAGGTACGTAGTACCCTTGCGTAGATGTACTCACAGATGTTAGTTCGTTGAAAGTTGACCAATGTTAGATGGAGGCCCCTTTTGGTGGGAGGGCACCATGTTGTGCCAACTTTGCATGACCAGCTAATCTTTTAAGAAGCAGCAACCTAGAGTTGAGCTTACATTGTTCAGCGATTGGAGGTTTGGTGGCCTTGCCTACTGGTTGCGGTGCCCCTTTGGCACTGAAACTGTCGAAACATGTGCAGAGGTTAGGTGGGGCAATTGCAGCATCTGCAATATTTGCTGAGCACTGTCTCCTGGCACACTGCACCCTCTTGCTTACAGCCACGTCACCTTGCGTTTACTACCGGTAAACGGCAATAACTTCATGTCCCCTCTTTGTTTCTGACTATAGGTATGTGACAGACCTTGTGGAGCGTCACTTCAAGTATGGCGTGGAGCTGATCCATTATGACATTGTGCTGAATGCTGTGGCGAGCTACCTGACAAAGATCCTGCCAGACAAGCTCACACCAGAAGACAATGCAGCTTGGAGGCGGACGCTGGATGTCATCAAACACGTCGCCGTGAGGGAGTATGACAAAGCAGGAATCAAGCCCAAGTGAATGGTCTGCTGTTCATCGGATGCTGCTTAAAGGCGGACTCTGGAAGCACGTTGGCTGTTCCGAGAGAGTATGATTAGGCTGGGATCAAGCGCAACTTATTGGGTGTGACGCACTGCTGAATGCAGTAAGGTAGTGGAGGACGTTAACACTGGGGAGCTGGTTGTGCTGCGTACTATTGCACCTGAAACATGGGGTACAAAGCGTCGGCTCGAGGCTGGTTAAGAGAGGCCACTGCACAGCCCTCAGGGCAATGCAGCGCGTCGGGGTTGGTTTAAGGTTGGGATAACTGGTAGGGTGGCCTGCTCTGCTGAACCTTTGTTTGAATTGCACTCTTTGCTGAGTGATCATAAAGCAGGAAGTGCATTATGATCACTTCCTGCTTTGTGATCACTCGAATCACCCGTGCATTATTGACTGGATGGGCTTGCAATTATTGGGACATGTATAGGCCAGGTCTCTTGGCCTCTGCTGCCTCTTCCTTGTAATACTCCAGCTGGGGTTGTATTAGAGGCATGGGCTCTTCTTCAGTTGCTCAACTTTGCTCTTTTCCTTCTTCTTCTTGACTTCCGGGGGCTATTGGTCTGTCTTGGCGTGCCCACCTAGTGTGTTAAGGGGGCAGTGGCTGGCAGTGGCTTGAATTGTGAAATATATGCCAGCCAATGTCCAAAGGGGTGGGTAGTGCTATCTGGCCTGGGCAGCGTGGCAGGACTTAAGCCTAGCAGTGTACTTGGCTAACTTGAGCATGATTACTGATGCTCAAGTGTCCTCTTGTGCCATGGGAAGTGTGGGTTTTTAGGCATGGGGTGGAATGGAGTACGTCCTGCAGAAGAGGCTTCTGGGAAAGCAGATGGATGCTGCCTGGCATGCAGGCAGTTATGTGAGCCGGCTAGATTGGAAAACGGCTAGATTGAAATTTGGCGGGGTTTGCATAGACGGGACTGGTGCCAAAGTTGATGGAGGCTAAGTATGGCGCAGGATTCTGTGTAATTTCAACTCTACCATGTGGCAGTTCTGTCAGTTGTGCTCTATCTGTATGCACGCAAGAGGTGGTACAATGTTCTTTATGCAGCAGCAGGCAGTACCCATAAGGTTACCCACTGATAGATTGGGTGCTTCACTTCTGGGAGACCTTGGTGTCCTGCTGGTTATGTGATTCAATCTGCCATGTACATAATGAGTATATGTAAATGGGTTGAGGGCAGGTCAGGCGGCCTTTGGGCTTGGCAGTTATGCAATCTGCTGACTCATGGATAAGGTAACGTACAAGGTGCGAGGATGAACTTGGGTTGCTCTCTCGTGTAGGATTAGAGGAGGGTTCACAGGTGTCAGCGCATTACATGTCTGCTTTGGCTAACTGGGAGCGCATCTGCAGATGTCGTTTATGGATGAGTTGCGAGAACACTGTGCAGGCACCCCCGTGCAAGATGATGGTGTTTGGTTGGTTGGTGGTTCTGAGGTAGTTAAGAAGGGTTCCATTTGGCTGGTAAGCCTATCCTAGCAGCAGCCTGCTATAAATCTTACCTCTTTGCCATATGTTGAGACTATCTATGAGCAAATAGGCCAATGCATTTGGCACTGCGGACACTACTATATGCAAGTCAGAGCGCTTGGAGTAGGCCCAAGTTGGCCTCTACAGCCATTTGGTGCTGATTTTGGTCTTTGCAACACGTGCCAGTTTTGGCAAAAACTTTTTAGACGTGAGAGATGCGGCTGCATGCATTTGTACATGGGATGAGGGGCGAATGAAGCCAGTAAGCAGTACTGTAGCCTAGGATGTGCAGTACTTGCAAGTAAAAGCGGTAACACAGGCAGGTCAGGCAGGTCGTACTGTACCACAGGCATGCCATGCTGGCCTGCTCATCAATTTGTACTGCTTTGTAATACAAGTTAAGGGGGAAGGGGAACTACTGGAAACCTTCGGCAGCGTGTGGTTACGTGGTTGCTGTACTTGAAGGGACTTGTAGGGGAGAGTGCCAAGAAGTTACATCATTGGGTATTGTGTCTGATTACTGTTTTGAGAGACTCCTCAGGGGAAAGACACAAGAGGGCACTTGATTGTGGGTGGACAGATTTCTGGATTTTTGCTCGTATGGAGTATTGAATTGTAGACCAGTATTGCTCTGTTGCCAGCCTCCCTGTGGGGCATAGGGCAATGAGCAGGAAGGGGGGAGAGAAGCACTGTCTCTTGGGTTATGGGTTGGGTAAGGAGGATTCTGGGGTGGAATGTGCTTGGGCTTAAAGCTCACAGAAAATGCTTGCCTTGGTTGAATGAGTGTTGTGAGCAGGTTCAGGTAGTGCTTGGCCCCTAGCTGTACACTCGTGTGAACAACAGCCAATGCCCAGCTCCTTTTCAGAGAACTACATATCTGCCTCAACTGGCAATAGGTTCCCTTGACAATGAAGTCACTTGGTTTTCTTTTCAAGGCTGATTTACAGGGACCTTGGTGTGCCCAGCAGATCTCTTGGTGTGGACTGGGACTGGAATCAGACATTCGAATCATTGGCAACAAGTCACAATCAGCTTCTATGGAGAGGCCAACGTGAGTTTTGGGCTGTACGTTTTTGCCACCATTTTATATGGTATGTACCACTGATGACTGGATTAACATCAATGTTACATTGCTGGTTCTTGGCTGGTTGTTTCACTGCTGCTTTCCACTGGTGACGTCTGGGCAACAGATGCAAGTGCAAGTGATGCTTTTGACGTATCTGCAGCAGTGCTGCCAATGTGTCCACATCCTTTGCTGTGTAGGCTTTGTGAGTAGCCATAGCAGCAGTTGTTTTGTTGGTTAACCAATGCAGACCACTAGGCTACTATTCACAGCTTGCACAGTGCTGCTGGTGATTATCATCGCTGATAACTTCCCCTGAGCGTTGGGTCCATTGCTCGGTTTGGTTACGGACATTTTCTTAATGGCTTCCAACTAATTCATGGCAAGGTGCCACAACTGCCAAGCTACCCTTCTGGTTACGCAGAAGGGACTTGACATGAATGTTTTCAATGGCTTGCTCTCAATGATCCTGGGCAGCAGGCCTCCGCAGGCAGCTGAAAGATAGATAAACTAACAAATGTAGAGCAGCCTGCTGCTGCTGTACTTCTTGGAACGTTGGGGTTGAAGATGTATGAGGGTCAATCCTCCAGTTTTGTGTAGGATGGTGACCAGTTTTGCATAGCAGCAGCAGCGGCACCCATGCAGACCAGGCAGTCTGGCGTAGCTTCGCCTTCTTTTACAATGATGGATGCCGGAATGCTCTGCAGGGACTAGGTGAGGACTAACTTTGCGGGTGCCGAGTTACTGCATGGCACAAAAGCTGTGCAGTCAGTTATATTTCTTACATAAAATGTTAACTTTACCTTGCATGTTCTTGGGTGGCTCTTGTAACCATATGAAACCTAGGCTGGTACTAGTGGGATTGGTCCAGTGGTGCCATCTTGAGGAACACAATGAATGTCCCAGATGGTTTGATGCACATTATGCGGCACTGCTGGCCGCCCAGGGCTTTCTCAAAGGCTCAGGGATCGCTGAGCTCCCATGTCTCCAGTAGGTAGATTGGAGCTAGTTATGCAGGCGTTCTAGTGCCGTACAGTTAGATGGCCGCACAGTTAGATGTACCAGCGAGTAGACAGACTCAGTAAGGCCAGCAGTGAAAGCGGCGGGAGATGGCATGCGGTTGGGTAGGCGGTGTAGTCTTGGTGTATGTGGGCAGCGTGCGGCCAAGATGGAATTTGTATGCGTTGGTTAGCAACGGAATCCAGGGGACTCTGGCGGCAGCCACTATGTATGTGAGCCATCACAGTGGACAGCAGGAAAAGGCCAGCTGCGACGCAGGCTGATATGGTTTTTTGTGGGTGGCGGCGCTGCACACACCATTGTGGCGTACAGTTAGGGAACTACTAGGCGGAATACTCAGGGTGCCATAATGCCCTTCCCCATCTCCTTGCTTCCCAACTCGGCTTCACCTTACTCCCTTCCCGATCTCCGTCGTCCTTCCGTTCCTTCCTTTCCGCCGCCAAAAGCCATTTACTTGCACCCAACTTTGTTCAGCATACTGCTCTTCTACGTTAAAATTGGTTTGGTTTGTTTTTTCTTCTTCTGGCTGGTACATCCGAACTGTGCCATACGGAGACCGGCCGCAGAACGCCTGCATAATTAGCTCCTGCGTATCTACGGCCCCCTTTCTGCTAGTAGTAATCTGGCAGCGAAGCTGCACACACTGATCCTATCTTACTTCCTTTCTTGGAGAAATTTGAGCAATAGTGTGAAATTTGCCGAGATTTAGAGCATTTTGGAACTTTGTTCGGAATTCCACAACGACTCAAATTCCCTCGAATCTCGACAGTCATACATCTGGCTGCACTTGCAACTGCTTAGAGCCAGCAGTTGCTCTATCTAAGCATCATGGCTCCCTATAGCGCCACGCAACACATGCAAAGATTTGGCAACACGACAGCAACTCCAGCAGCAGGGCACATCTGCAGCAACCATGAGGAGCAGGCATCGGGTAGCTCCATATGTGCACATTTGTAAATTTTGATGGATTAGGAGGACAAGGTAGGGGGGGGACGCACCACGTGTGCTAGTACCGCCTCTTCCTTAAAACTACGCAGGGCTAGCGCCCGGCGCCCACTCACTCACGGCTCGGCCCTATGCCAACAGCCACAATGGCGGCTCCACCAGGAGCACTAACATCAGGGCTCAAAGCCTGCAGTGATCTCACCAGCGCCCTAGTAGTATGATAGCATGCTTTCCAAGGACCAAACTCCCTGATACCATCCCCATGTAATGTCTCCCTGTCAAGAGTCTCATGCAAAGCACCCGATGTTGCATTCACAAACCGCTGCGAGACAAGTTCCCATGTCTTGACTGCCCGTTGAATGTACTTTTCACCAGCCTTTGTCCCTGGCCCGCCAAAACGCTTGTCTGCTTGCACTAAAGCATTCAACAGCTCCATCTGGCCCCACCAATTTATCTCTGCCTGCCAAATTTCCTTCCCAATGCTCCATACACCATCACCCGTGTCACCAGCAGTGTCACTGCTTACTATGATATGCGGCAGCCAACGGTAACCCCCCTGTGTTACCATCCAATGTTCAGCCTCATCAAGGATCTCCTCTGTGAAAGCCTCTCCAGGCCCCGGCTTGCCTAGCACATCATATGCATCATTAGTCAGGAACGTAGCTTCTACATTATGGCCTGGCAGAAATACCAACTGCTCATCTGTTGGATCAAGGTTCTGTGCTGGCTTTGTGGCATTCACAGCATCCCGCAGCTCGAGCAACCTAGGCCCAGCCTTCATTCCCACAACAAGCTTGGCAGCACCCTCCAGGGCTGCAGCACTGCGCTGCTTTAGCTCTGTGTCATTGCCACTAGCGGCCACCAGTGCGTGATATGCGATGAGGGCTTCAACTAAGTGAATGTGCACATTCACGGACCGACGCCCCTTACGGTGGCCAAGGACGTCCTTGGGCTTCGCAAGCTCTGTCTTGAAGTCCAATTCATAAGCCTCAGGAAAGACGCCACCGTCTGCAGCACGCCGTGAGTAGATGCTGTCAAAAGTGGCATGTGCAAGGATACCAGCTTCAGCATTGCCTGTGGCGTGGTAGTAGGTCGAAAGGGCGTTGAGTACAAAGGCCACACCGTACATATGGATCTGGGGGTCCCATTGGGGGCTATCGGTGTCATCGAATGAGAAGCGCCAGCCGCCATTAGGCAACCTGTAGTCATGTGGAGGCGCAAGGGACAAAAGCAGTGGTTATGACAGTTCACCCAGCTTATTCATTGTTTAACCAACGATGGGCGCTGACCATGATGTCCACAGCTAGATGCTTATCATGAAAGCAGATGCCACAGGAATTGCAACACTGGTTGTGCAAGGCAGATGGACAGGCCCCATCGGCACGCAAGTGATGCTCTTCTAATTATAGTGACTGCCACAAGCCTAGTACCCTAAGAAAACTGACTGAAGGAAAGATGGAGGCCCGTCTCAGTGAAGACCTCAACATCAAAAAGCAAAACGCCATCATGCGGGTCGGTGATATATAGGAGACGGAAGCAAGGATTAACACTCATAAGCGGGTGTGAAGGTTCTACTTTAGGTGTAAGAATGGAGGGAGGCAGACTTATGAGAGTGTCAAAGCAGGGCGAATGTGCAAAGCACAGGAGCCGGCAAGAGGTCTATTGGGAAGAATTAATCAGGATATGACATGATTATGGTGGGGGATTGAGCTCAGGAGGGGACATGGGAGAAGAAGAAGCATGACCTATACTAAGAAAAAGCAACTAGAAATCAAGGAAGGGAAAGAGCGGAAAACACCTGGCCTCCATGATGGACAAGGTAGGGCATGGACATTGTGCGCAACACTGGGTGGAGAAAAACGTCATTATAGGCTAAACACACACAGGCTGTTGAAGGGCAGGGAATAGGAGGAGGAGAGGGCACTGCACCCAGAGTGGGCAAACAGGTAATGCATGAACAAGGACACAAAACAGATGTGAGAATACAGATGCAGCAGTCGCAGCAGGGAAGTTACAGAGAGGACGCCAATGGTGTGCATTTTGGGTAGATGACAGCAGCACCCACACAACCAGTACACCTGGGCTTTGCTAAGCACTGGAGCGCTTGAGTTCCAGCACAGAGCAGGGATAGTGAACATTGGAAGCACAGTGATGAAAGACAGTTTTTGCCTGATGACCTCCGGCATTAAGTTTGAAGCATTAATGCATGCAGCAGGACTGTAGGCCAGCCAGCTGTCAACAGAAACACATAGTGATTATGTTTGCAGAAGCTGCATGCTCAAACAATGTGCATTGCAGAGATTTGCATGATTTACAGCACTAATACCATTCACCCTTGCAGACCTACCTGAACTTCTTCAGGTCCACAAAAGCCTCTCCTGCAGCTGCTGACAACTTAGCCATCCTCTCAGGACTAAAGCCAGCCTCAGGGAAAGTGCTTGGCCCACCCCCACCTTCACCACCACTAGTACTTGCTGCTCCGTAGCCCTGGTTGCCCATAGCATACGGTGCAAGCAGTGTAGAGTAGTACCACAACCTCCTGGCCTGCATCACCAGTCTGCCTGGGCTGAAGCGGTTGGGGTCCAGCCAGGTCTCAAAATGAGGGCCAGTGAGCTGCTGGGCAAATTGCTTACGGAGCAGCTGGCGCAACTGGTTGCCTTGGGTGTTGTTAGCAGCATCACCTGCAGCATAATTGGTTGCAATGTCGTAGTACAAGGGTTTAGGGTTTAGGTTGCTTTGGTTGTTAGCAGCTGTAGCACCTGCAGCATAATTGCTTGCAATGAGGCAGTACAAGGGTTTAGGGTTTAGGTTGCTTTGGTCGTTAGCAGCAGCAGTACCTGCAGCATCATTAAGTGCAATGTGGCAGTACAAGGGTTTAGGGTTTAGGTTGCTTTGGTTGTTAGCAGCAGCAGCACCTGCAGCATCAATAAATGCAATGTGGCATGCATGTAAAGGTACCAGAGGGCCACCTGCACCAGGATCAGTGGTATAGCATATGTATCAAGCACAATGTCTTAAGCAGCAGATCACAGCACTGGAACTGCTGGTCAGACCGCCATCAACGGCAGCTGCTAGTCCTGCATCTGCTGTTGCCGGCTTTGCTGCGAGAGCCGCCATTGACGCTGTTATTGTTGATCCTAGCAGAGCTAGATTGGCAGCTGTTGCCGTTGCGAGACCCTCACACCTACCAATGGCAGCTACTAAAGGCAGGGTTAGTCCTGCTATCAAGTAGTCAGGGCAGTTCCGGCCTGGGTAGGAAATGGCACAGCTGATTGGAAAGCCCTTTCTACGGCCAAGCTGGCAAGTATGAGCATGAACCCAGAAAAGACTTAAAACAAGCATGGTGCTGCACCCGTAATAGAGTAGTAACTCCACAGGTCAGACAATCACTTACAGTCTTCATCAACTTCACACACTACCAGCACAGGAACAGCACTTTCTATACATGCCAAGGCAACTGCCATTGCAGACATTGTGTTTAGGCCAGCAGTCATCCTGTTCCACAAATGCATTGACCATGCCTTGAAACAGCATAATGAGATTGGTGTGCGAACTGTGCATTGGATGGGACTTTTCCATCTTCCCCTGGGTGGCGACTGAACCCCCGCCTAATAGGAAGGCTGGCCAGGCACCCCCCAGCAACTAGTAGGACAATGCAGTCATGCATGGACCTCATTCACAATAATCACATGGGATGATCTCATGCACGGCACCCAATACCCACCGCAACAAAATTACTTTATAACACAGGCAGGCCCCGCTACTAGCTCGCCGATCTGCAATGCATACCCTCTCCCTGCCATGCTGGTTGAAACCAATAGTATATGCAAGAAACATGTGAATTTGGGGATGCCTGCCAAGGCCAACAGACACCTTGCTGCCGATCCATGATGATCCGAGGAGTGTTCGAGACGGCTGCAACAGTCATTCAGTGAGGGTCTAGCTCTGCTAATCAGGACACAAAGCAGGTGTGCCAACATGCAAATTCCATCAGAATTGATCAACCAAACTGCAAACTGAACAATGCTGGACCCGGCGGCCAATCATAGCTCCCTACCAATACCTCTTGCTGATGGACTCCAATCCATGAAACCGTGTCTGAAATCACTGTCGTTCTGACATCCAACCCGCTTTCATTCGTTCAGAGATGTCAAAACAGAGAGACGGCACAAATAGTCTGCAAGCAACCCAAAACCCCGCGTTTTGTAGGGAAGAGCCCATGGCCTCCCGAATGCACACTCTCATTTATCCTTACCAGACCATTGTACATAGCCTAAGTGCTCTGCACTGCACTGCATACAGACGTGCTCTGCATACCATACCATCCTATGTCCCATTCGGTAATGTGGGGCTAGCAGACCAAACCTAACATACGTGTAGACCTCAAATCAGCGTTACAGGTGAAATGGACATCTTGGGCGCCAGTCTGGCACTGTTGCTACACTGCTCCATAACGGTAACCGGGACAGCTTTAACATCAGCCGTGCAGGTACGTACACAGAAACTTTGACGATCACACCATACAAAAGACAGAGCCAATCCTATCCCCGTGCCACGAAATCGGCCCAGTCAAGACTCCAAAAAGGGCAGTGTCTGTTCTGCCATCTGCAGGGATGAGCTGGATCGGCTCCATCATAAAAAAGGCGCCAAACTGTGCAGAGCATTAAGAGTGCCTTGGCTGAGCTGCCCCTCCACACATAGCCAACATTCCCAGCAAAATCTGCCACTACTATGGCTGCAACACACATGAGACTAAGGAAGCCCGATGAACATCAGCCAAGCACAAACTAAGGCGGTCCAAGTAATAGTGTTACATCTGAGTATGGCTGGGAGAAGTATGCATAGACACATCTCATACATGCAATTGTCTAGTTGCATGTATTTTAGGACTGGCTGCTCAATTGTGACCTGCTGCTCAGGCAGTGAATGCCGTCACCGATTTAGACGCGTACCAAAAAATGCTGCAAGCTTGCATGGGCAGTGCACTATGCCTCAAAGCCCCCTATGGTCAACTTGGTACTGTAGTGGCTGAGAGCTTGCCATGGACCCTGTTCAGTGCTGATGTTGGTGGAAAAGGATTCAGACTCAACTGCTGCTTAGTAGATATAATGACCCCTTGGTGAGCCAATGTGTGATAGACAATCATAGCCTTTCTGAGTTTCACCTCCTGCCATGAATCCAAGATTGGGATCAGGTCACTCCGTAAGGGTCAGTAGCAATGCCACATAGAGGGGCAAACGCATGGGCTGCAGATGCTGATAAATATGTGAAACAAGCAATCAATCCTTGCATGCTGGTACCTGAGGGCTTGTGCGCGATCACTGGCAAAACAGTTGTGTGGCAACCTGAGGATGCCCCTTGCTTCATCCTGCCAGCTAGCCTTTGCATCCTTTGACCCTGGGCCATTCATTGCTCATCGCTTATGGTTGCAGCCTGTGCTGACAATAATGGCATAATAGCTCTCACGTTACCAACAAAGTAATCTGTGGAATGTGGTTTCAATTGGTGCACTACTAGAGACTGCACTGGAATGACTTGACCACAACGATGAAGTGTAGTTAGACTGCAGGACCTTTCCCAATGCCTATTGCCCCCCAATACCAAGACTAGATCGCTGTTTGGACCCCAACCAGGACATAGTCCAACGTGCAAGGAGTATCTGGATAATAGCTCTGTCAGAATTTCACATAATTATAACTGGATTATAGCTTCTCATAAGACATGAACCCTGGCCTCTCAGTGAAGATAGCTGCACTCTTCAAGTACCCACAATCATCGTCCTCCATGTTGATAGCCTCACACTTCTCCGCATACGTGTTGCAGCGCGCTATAACAGCATTCACGCCACCGCAAACCTTGCAGAAGTCTCGAATCCCCACGGAATCCACAAATTTACAGCTGATTTCATTTTTCCTAGTCTCTGTATCTGGCACCAGCTTGAAGCTCCCGGCTCCAGGTTTATCTCGGAAATACATAGCATGTCCTTGGATGGGAGCAACAGGAACTTGGGCAGACTTGAGATATCCGCAAGCTGTCTTGTTCCCCGCCGGTGGCGCCTCCATATCAAAAGCAACACAGTCTTTGCGTGCATTGCACTTTGTCAATACCATCAGAAGCCCCCCGCAGATTTTGCAGTACCACTTGTGCTCCCCTGTCACCGCGTCCCTGTAACCGCAGTCAATGTCTCCTACGTTGCTGGGGATGTACATGTTGGGGGCATAATAGTAGGTGTTGGGGACACCTGGCGCAGGGAGAGCAGCGTGCGGGGGGCGTCGTCAGTCGGTGCTGCTTGGCATTTGAGACAAAACAACCCCTTACAACTCTGTCTCTGGTACTTACAATTGAGTGAGTGCTATTTTAATATTTCTGACCTTAGTGTAGATACACTAAGTGGGTGCTTTTGGACAGTGAGTGAGAGCATGACAGCAGGGTGATGGTCAGGTGATGCTGCTTTCCAAATTCATTGTCATTGTCCATGTAGTCTCCCGTTTTCCCTTCCCTTTCCTCAGAAGCTGGCATATGTATGTTACAATGACAAGGCATGACCTTTGCTCCATTGTGTGTTCATGCACAGCGCCCCACCATGACCCAGGGCAGGTGCTCCTGCTCTAGTGCTTAAGCGGTCTGGAACTGGTGGTTAGTGCTGCTTTGCGTTCTGCCATGGAGCAGGCTTCGGTGCCTGCCTTTCTCAAAGTCTGATGACAGCATACAGAGAGAGAACTTTGCCAGAAGGGCTTGAATTGCCGTGCCCTTCTCGGTGGGGGTGAGGCAAGGGCAGGTTCGAATTTACTTGTACCCGTACCATTGGGACGAAGCACTGAGTGGGTGGGTTTCACCCCAGAGAGCATACATGATAGTGCCGTATGTCAGTGGAACTGTTGTCCCATACGTACAACCATGAGCTCACAACACCTGAACTGTAGCCTTTGCAGCCGGCACCCGCCGCCGCCACTAACCGCTGCTGCTGAGTTTCTAGCTAGACATATAAATGAGCAGCAAGCATGTTGCTTTGCATATCAGTCCTCGGGATGGATGCCGAAGTTTTCCTCAGGGGAGATGACTAGGTACCTCAGGAACGCGGCACTGTGATTTCCTGACCATCTCTATTGAAAAACTCAATCTGGAGGCCATCACTGAGAAGATTATAGAAACACATACTTCAATCCGTTATCCTGATGGCAAAAAAGAGTTCTAATGGAAAATTGACGGAAGTGACATCCATGCAGTCAACGTGAGGGAGATCTCACAGATTGCATTTGTAGATGCATAATGGTTAACCAGCATGTGCTCGAATGAATACTAACCTGCAGTCGCGCATGTCCCGCTCACAGCGCTCCACCCCCCATTGTTACACGTGGTGCTGGGTGCTCCTGTGAAGCCAGACGTACAAGTGGCCGTACAAGTGCCTCCATTGGCAGTACCATCACACCCGTTGACAGGCCAGGCAGCATTAGAAGGGGCGGCAGGCAGCGTGGTGCCAGAACAAGCTGCACCAGACAAGGTATCAAAGCAAGGTAGGGTGTATTAAACGCAGCTGCAGTGATAATCTTTCACTGGCCGAAGGCAACTATCTGCAAGCTCACTGCACATGTGAGCATAGTTGAGTCTAAAAGTAATGAAGCACATTTAGGCCAAACTGGGCCTCTTAAGTAAAAAGGCATGTATGTCAGTACAGCCCACGTGCAGCACTATGGCTAAAAGTCACCCAATGCATGCAGGTTGGACATACACACTCAGAAACATGCATGCAGCTTGGACATACACACTCAGAAGCATCTCTTACCTGGATCCAGCACGATGGCTAAAAATCATTCCATATTTCAATTCATTAAGTGCATGCAAATTGGACACACCCAGAAGCATCATGATCTCTTACCTGGATCCGTGCGGTTCGGGGTAGCGGCACCTGCACTCAAAAGCGCCTCGTGCTGCTGCCTGGCGTTGGTTTGTTTCAGATAGAACGCCACCCCTAAACCCACCCCCGTCGCCACCAGCACCAATATGACAGCAATCAGCACCACTGCACAAACCGTCCTGCGAACCCTATTGCGCCTCATTTGAGCTGTGGTGAGATCTGGGATCATTGAGTTCCCACCCACACTCCCTGTTGCTTCCATAGTACTAGTGCTACCTCCTGTCCCCGCTGCCTTCCCAGTTTTCATCTTAGACCCTGATCCTGCCCCTCCTGCTATTGCGGCTCCTCCGCTGGTAGAACCCTTCCCTGCTTTAGAGACATCAACCCTAGCATGGCCCTGATCGTCAGGGCCAAAGATATCGTCGCTGACATCGTTAAACCGGTCCTGAGGAATCTCGTAACCCCCAGGGATCGCGTCCACTACAGGATAGTAGCTGCTTGCCGGGCCACTCCCCGCAACTGCAGCATTAGTAGCTGCAGCAGCTCTAGTGTAACTACCAGTTGCTGTACCGCTTGGTGTGTAGCTAGTGCTGCCGCTGGCAAAGAAGGGTGGGGCATTTTCTTCTGGTGGGATGTCCAGAGCCACGTAAGCAGGAGAATTGATGCTTCTGCTGCCGGTGCTGCGGGGGGACACATTGCGACTGACCACCGGCGCTGTGGAGGGAGACCTTCCACCGCCCACAGCAGCTGCTGCTGAAGAAAATGACCCGAAAGACCCAGCTGATGGTGAAGGAAGAGATGAAGTGAAACCACTGGTTGGTCCCGCTTCTCCGTATGCTGCCCCTGCTGCTGCTGCCGTGCTGCTGCTGCTAGCACCTGGCGACCCCGCCGCAAACACTGGGACATGCACGGGCGCTGCTGGCAATGTGATTCCCTGCTCCTTTGCCCACAGGTCAATCGACTGGCGGAGAGAGTAGTTTGGGATGAGCTGCACGGGGTGAACTTTAAGGCTTCCGCCGGTAGAGGGACACGTGTTGTGGCTCTCCAACCATTGCTCAATGTTGGCTCGTTCGTAGGTCTGGCCGGTCTCGGCAATCATGACGGGATCACGCATTGGGGTGAGGCCAATGGGGCAGAGGTATGTGGGAGGAACGTGGGCGGCAGCTTCAGGGGTGAGGGAACCACTCGCTCGGGAGGCTTTGGGAGCAAGGGCAGCACACAGCTGCACATAGAAAGGAAATATTTGAAGTGGTTAGTAACATTAAGACTTGAATTACTGAAGCTATGGGCTAGCATCTTGGCGGAAAAAGCCAGCAATCTGTGTGGGCCTGGCCTCCCCTATCGCCTGATGCTCACAAGAGGTAAACAGCCAACACGAGGCCAGGCAGGTTGGAGAGATAAGTGGTATTCAAGATATGACTGACAGAGGCCCTGAGAACCTCATCAGGCACTGCCCTCCATCTAACCTCGTGCACCAGAAATTCATCGCCAGCGCTTCAAAATCCACTCATGTTCATCATAGCCCCACCCGTCTAGAGCCCCAAACTCCACCCCTCCAACACCTCCCAGTTCTGCTCTAGGCTGCTTCCCCCTTTTCGCTTCCCCTCCCAGGCCCTCCCATGGCCCTCTCATGGCCCAGTTCACTCCCCACACTACCCCTTGTTGCCTCCCTTGTACATCCACTTTCCCCTGCTCAAGCAGCCTCAGCCAGTCCTCACCATCTCTTCCACCTCCATGCTCTAACCGCTTTGCGGTCCTCTCTCACAAACAGCTCTGCTGCCCGGCCGCCCTCCCAATCCAGTCTGTACTGTCATACCTCCCCAAAACCCCATACAGAGTGCTTCGCCATGCTCTTCATTCTGTCAATACACCCTACCGCCCCCATTGCCCAACTGTTGGACCCACCCACTCTACCTGGATTTGCCGCACTGCCTACACCCTATGATAGCAGCCGACTAGCAACCCTCACCCCATTGACAACTCCCCCAGTTCCAACCTTGCAATAAAACCCCACAACCCAACATCCCCACCACCAATTAGCACTTGTCGCCGGCTCCACCAACAAGATAACTTAATGGGCCTGACCAGCTCAAAGTCCTCCTCACTTTAATACATACATGCAGCACAGCCAGTCATTGTCGCTGCGCTCCTCTCCTTGCATCTCCCGCATTGAACCCTTCCCCTGCCTCCCCACTCCCACCGCCACACCCACCCCTACTCCACCTCTCACCTGCTCTACCAAGAACTGCTCTGTCCTCTCCTGTCCTAACATCATCTTCACCTGCCCTGGCTTGGCCTCAAAGTCCTCCACCCCATACAGTGCATGCAGCTGCAGAGCCTTCAACTCCTCAAGCAATTCTTCTGGGGTCAGAGCCACGACTTCATCACAGACTCTCAGCTGGTCAAGCAGCCTTTGTTGCAGGGCTTCAGGGTGCACTTGCTGCTGCTGTGCTGCTGCAGCTGTGCTAAGCAGCCTGAGGGAAGGATTTGAACCAGGAAGAGTGACAGCAGGCAGAAAGCCCTAGCCAGTTTGGCTTAATTGTGCAAGAGGTGCTAAGTGTCTTGTCTAGGCCTGTGACCCACATCTCTAGTTACCATTGCTCAAGACTCGATATGTCCGTCACATAACAGCACATGGTAGTCCACAAGCTTGTATCGTCCAGTGTCACGAGTTCCAAGGAAAGGGAAGCAGGTTAGCATCAGTTAGTGCAGAGAGCTTTGGCCACAACGGGGGAGGAGCAGCCTAAATGGAGTGAGGAGCTTCAAAACCTTTGGCTACTTCTCTGGTGTGAGAGCAGTTCGTCCATCACAGACGACAACTACCAGCTCGTTAATGGGATGGTTCTGGGATTGATCCTGCTGTGCATACCCGTTTCAGACCCAATGGTGTTCACTTTTAGATGTGGAGGCCTTACCATGCTGAGTTTAGTGCTCTGATGCCTGGTCCATCTTTAAGGCGATGAGTAATCCACGTTTAACGCAGAAACGCTAGTTGCGCTGCCCCAGCCGTGATAAAGAGAAACTTGGAAATGAAGCTTAGTTGGGAGTGGGGTCTCTTAATTGTATTTGACCAATCACAGCGCACAAAAGTCAGCGAACCGTCTGGGGCAGGGCTCCTCCTTTGCTCACAATTACTGCACCGTCGGCAAGAGGCTAGGCAGGGTAGATACTAATAATACAATAATCATAGCAACATATGGTGGTTGAGGCTGTGGGTGGGAGGACTTCAACAGGAAGCTCCAACGTACAACTACAGCTCCTAGCTGCAACAAGGCACATGGAGAAGGGGTGAATGCTGTGCAGTGCGCCGTGCTGCTTCAGGGCCGCTTCCAAGGGCCTGCGGCGTTTGCCTCCTGCTTTGTGCATCAAACACCAACCAATAGCCCCCGAAAACTGTAATTGTGTTGGAGCTTATAATGCAGGCGTTCTGCTGTCCTCAATATGGCACAGCCAAATGTGCTAGCGAGTAGGCAGACCCAGCTTCTGCATGGTTGCACGGCGGGCTGCTATGGTGACCACCTGCGGGTGTGGTGAAGCAGCATGCTGCAAAGTAATGTGCAGGCTAGTAGGACTGGTAGGAGTAGCGCCAGCCTGGAGTGTGCTTACAGGTTTGTTATGCTTCCAGCTAGAAGGAGAGCCAGCCTGAAACTGTGCTGACAGACTGGTCCTGCTTGCAGGCAACTTCCAAGGCCAGTGCTGACTACTGCATGAGTCATAAAGCAACTAAGGTGCTCATCAACTGAGCTCATGTGTCACTTGGCACTCCAGTGTCACTACTGGGTCACTCACCTGTCACCCAGCTGCTCCATCTCAGTGAAAAAGGTGCTTTTGAAGCGGCGCAGGTGTCCGAGAATCTCATGGATCTCCTGATCCTTGTCTTCTTGGTGGTTCTGCACGCAACAGATAAAAAGGCATGATTTAGATCCCTTGAAATTGCTTTGAGAAAGAAGATGATAAGTACAGGCAGGTTCCCTCTTCTTGTTCCATCTTCTTTTAGCAGCTTGAAGTGCTTCATTTGCTTGATTGCTATGGCATACCATGAAGATTAAAAAGTACAGGCAGGACAGATCTGTGTGATAGCACCACACAACAGGGCATAATATGCATTTAAATGGCAAAGATAAAGTGCTGGGATGGGACGCTGCTGGTTAGAAGTGGGCTTGGAGCAACAAAGGAATGGTGCTGGCTTGGTTGGCAGCATGCTGCAGTACACCTCGCTAATTCTCTGGTTATACATGGCCTGCTTGTTCAAGTCACATGAATAAACAAACAAGCAATCAAGGTGCGGCAACCGCAAAAGGGCTGCTAGCTCAAAATGACCAAATACACCATCAACTGGCGTGGCTGCTTTTGTCTGCTTGGTTCCTCAGACTACTTTTAGACTAGTTCTTGGCAGAAGGTCCGGAGTATATTGATTTCGACTCCTGCAGTTGCTGGGTGCGTGGCAGCTCAGCGCCTCATGCTTTAGGTAGTTAACATGAATGGTGAATGAGGAAGAGATGAGATTGGAACGTAAGGTACGACTGTGTGCTGGCGCTCTTGGTGAAGTGGGTGCGTTCAGAGCATGAGACTGGAAGATTACATGCCCCGATCCTCACGAGTACTCCTCTGCTACTGCTACCTAGCAGCAGCCATGCTGCTGCTGCTGCTGCTGGGGCTGCTGCTGGGGCTGTGGGGGAATACTCACACTGGTATCTCTGAATGGATCACAAACTGCTCCCATACCATATCATCAGACTTTCTTCAGAGCCCCTCGAGTGACACTGAATGCGGTGCTTACCAGTAGATACTCTCCTGTGCCCAGCACTGTGAAGTTCTGCACCAGGTCTCTGTTGACTCGTAGGAACTTCTGGCGCACTTCACCGGCCATCAAGAGTGACACCAGGGGGCCCATGTGGACCACGCGAGCAACTAGTGACTCCGCTTGGCAGAGTGAGTTTCGCAAGCCAGCTGCATGAGGGGCACATGCCATTAGCAGTTGCTTCCCTGAAGAGATTACGACCCACTGGGCCAGTAGGAGCGTGCAAGCTGAGTAAGACCCAGCAATTTGAGAATTAACAAGCGCTCCACGGTCTCCGATTACCCATGAGGGTATTACAGCTGCGATAGTGCGACTTCCTTAATCGTGACTGGTTGACGATGTGCAGGACGACACCACCCAAACTACACCCGACACGGGTCGGGTGCAACAACGCGGCAAATGCTTGCTGCACGCACTGTTGCTGTCATGTCACCTCTATTCCGCAGCGCTTTATGCTGTTACATGGGTTTTGTACTTGAGCCGAAAGTCCTCACCTATGGCATGCTGGCCGGCCTCCGACAGCTGCTCAAAGTCAAGCGGCTTCAGAAAGCTCCTGATGCTGACTGCAAGTGCCTTGAGGCTCACACAATCCTTTTCGTTGTGCTTGGCTGTGGACAGCTGGGTCCAGATGCGGTCGCACAGGCGCAAGCATGACACCAAAGGGTTGGCCACATTAGTCAATCCCGTAGCCATTCCAGTCCGATACGCTTAGGGATGGTGTTAAAAATAGTTTCGTACAGAGCTATTTCTATCATAAGCTGAGCTGCCGGGCTTCAAGGTGAGCTGCAAGAGTACCGGAATAGTTCCGTACTAATGGCATTCAAGAACCAGCACTTCAATTGGCTTATCGAATGGTCCATTAGGCCATTCACAAGTATACACTAAATGATGGGACTTCATAATGTTGCTTTTTACGGCTTCTTACTAGACAGGCTAGGTGCTGGATGGGTAGCACTGCAGCAGTAGGGGCGTCACCACCTCACTCCATTCCGGCGAACGTCCGCCGGTGGCCTTGGGCCGCATCCAGATCCCATACATGTTCGGGTAAGCAAATTATTCTACTGCATGGTTCCAGAAGTACTGAGTCGGGCCGGATGAACAAATCGGACTGCTTGCCTGTGGGACGCCCATCTTGACTTGTAACCACCTGGTTTCACCCAGGGGCGAGATCGTGTTCAGAGCTTGTCAGGCAGTAATCATCAGGTACAGTCAAATGCAGCAACATGTCGGCCAGTTTCATCGCACTTCACATTTACAGTTTCCTTCTCTCGCACTACTAAACCCTGTGCCAAAGCCCTGTGCCACCACCACCCCCAGAATCATCTTAGAGCCCCTCTCCCCGGCGGCTGCACAACTAGCAACTCCAAACCTCTTTGAGGTCACGAGACACACCACCCCGCCCTTTTTACAACATACCCAAACAGCCTCGCTGTTATCATTCCAGGCAGCCCCACCCACCAAACCACCCCTCTCACCTGAGGCAAAATACCCCCCAGCTGCTGCTCCACCACCAGCAGCCCCTCCCTCCTCAACTGTTCCTCCAGCACTGCTACTGCCAACCATCCCCCCACCAGCCCCACCCTATCACAACTCTCAAAGCTGTGCACACGCAACACACACCTGCCACTACCACCACCACCAGCAGCAGCAGCTGTAGGCCCGCTCTTACCAGGCCCTGTTTGACCATATATGTCCATAAGGATGCTGCTGCTGTAATGGTACTGCGTCCTGTTGTGGTAACACTGTGCCCACTGCTATCATAAGTACTGCTACTGCCACTGGTGCTGCTGGTGCTGTGTGAGGAAGCCAAAGTCCCGTTCCAAAGGCATGGAAGCAGCAGGAGGGGTTGTAGCTGCTGTAGCTCCTCTTGCAACTGCCACCTCCCACCACACCACAGCTCGCAAGACAACAACACCATATTTGCTACTGCTGCCATCGCCACTGCTATTGCTGCTCCTCCTGCTCCAGACCCTACTAGCTGCTGCTGCTGCCCTGTTGCTACTTGCTACTGGTGCTCCTCCCACTAAGCTCCCTCCTCCTCCTGCTGCTGCTCCAGACCTACTAGCTGCTCGAGCTGCTGCTTAAGCTGCCTCTGTCTCCTATCCCCTGCTCTCGGCAAGTCTAGCATCACCACTTCCCCTGGTACTCGGACCTCAAACCCTCCACATGTGCCCTAAACGCAGCTGAGTGCCTGTGCTGACTCATCAGGGTTTAGTACCACTGGCGGCCAAGGGCTTAGGTCTGGAACCTGATACCAAAGCACCGATGCTGAACCAGAGAGCCAAACAAAGCTGTAGCAAGTCACTGCCTTATCAGCATCATTGCTGCTGCTGCTGCTGCGAGGCCTGGTTTGTTTTCTTCAGCACTTTTAGGATTAAGTTTTAGGGTTCCAGAGCAGGGGAAAGGATCAGCAGCTCTCATGCTCATACTTGATTTGCTGGGCTGGCCTGCAGAACAGCAGCAACCAGAAAAAAGTCACGTAAAGCAACTACAGATTAGCGACAATTTCATGTACTCAAAACAACCACAGCAGGCTTGGAAAGGCTCCAAAAAGCAGCTGTCATAACACTATTCGCAATTAAGCTTACATCTGCCCCCCCCCCCCCCTCCTTCTTCTTATACCCCACCCCCCACAACTTCCGTCCCCTGTCTGCTCCACCTCCATCCCTCTACTGACCTCTTTCTCAACCCTCATTTCTGCAGATGTCTCTCCTCTCACGATTCCCCGCTGCCATCATCATCACCACGACCACCACCACCACCAGCAGGAGGAGCAGCAGCAGCAGTGGTAAGAGTAACAGTACTAACAGCGGCTGCTTCCCTTGCAATCCCTGCTCCTGCTGCTTCCCTTGCAATCTATGCTCCTGCTGCTACTACTGCTGCTGCTGCTGCTGCTGCTTCTTCCTTTGCATTGCCTGCTGCTGCTGCTGCTTCTTTTTCCGCTGCTTCCTTTGCATCCCCTGCTCCTGCTGCTCCTGCTGCTTCCCTTGCATTCCCTACTCCTGCTGCTTCTGCTGCTTCCCTTGCATTGCCTGCTGCTGCTGCTGTTTCTGCTGCTTCCCTTGTATTTCCTGCTGCTGCTGCTACTGCTTCTCCCTTTGCATTGCCTGCTGTTGCAGCTACTGTTGTAGTTCCCAGATCAATCGTGATGAAGGGCATTCGTGCCAACTGAGCTGCATAACCAGAGATGAAGGGAACAACAAAGGCGGCAGCACCAGCATCTGCAGCAGCAACAAAAGAGCAGCAGCATTAGCAACCACAGCATTGGGTCCTGTGTAAGCATACACATATTAATACATGTATCAACATTCACGATATGCCATAGAAGAAGTGCCATATGCTCCGCATCTTAAACTATTATAAGTAGTTGCCAATCACAAAATCGTATGTATGTAAGCCAGAAGAAGGAGAGCTACACCCCGCTGGTCCACTACCTCCAGACAATGCATGGTCTCATCCGCGGTCCCAGCCCGCAAACGTAAAGGGAGAGGCAATTGAGGCAGCAAACTTGGCCTGGTGGCCTCTCATTCACCACATACCCACTGTTCCCTGCATAAGCTACTGCGCATGTCTGCAATCCTACTGAGTTCAGGAAGGGTAAGAGGTGTGTGGTTGTTGTACTGCTTTGTGTTGAGACTGCGGATACCTATTGAAAGTGCTTAACCTGAAAAGTCTTTCTCCTGCTGTAACTGCAGGTAAAACAGTGGAATTATGCAGACTCAACATCCCTGGCAGACCTACTGCTGCTTGCTGCCATGGTATGGGCTGTTACAATGGATCTGTACTCCACCTTTCTGTAACAACTCAGGTGCTAGGACTATCTGCATCTGCTTGTGCGAGAACAAACCCTTTCAAGGAAGGGGCACTTGCATGATTGTCTTTGAGCAGGGGCAGTATTCCACTGGTGTCCCAGCACACTCGTTCTTCTGCTTGTTTGCTGCATTACATGCCAGTTAGGCATGTTGCTGAGCCCCAATAGCATCAGGACTTGATCTGCTCGAGTCTGTGTAGCAAGTTCTTGCCTCTCCCTGCTTACTGTGCAGTCCCCAGTAGTTTCCATGTCGACTCCAAGAGTCTGATACGCTGCTACGGATTGGCAGTCTTTACATTTAGAACGTTCTGAGCCTGAAAATGGATTCTTGAACCACCAGCGGCAAAGGCTGCCAATGGCAGTTGACAGGTAGTGAGAAACACACCTGAAATCTTCACGCGATCTGTGACCACGGCAGGTCAGGTGTGGGTTTTATGCAGATGTACTTACTTGTATTTACCGCCCAGTGAGTACCACAGGGGCTTGCCCTGCATCCATACAACTGTATGCACTTTCATCTGGTTGCATGCATGTGGCTGCCTGCTGTGTCGTACACTCCTTTATTGTTAAAGAGACACAGTATTGGGACACCAAGAGACATTGTTTTTTGGCTCCAGCGTGCACCGTGTGCTGCTGAATATGAAGTCTGCGTAAATTCCGCAACGGTCAGCTTGCCCGGGTTACTCATCCCTGTATCTCTATCCCTGTTATTCGCGCTATCGCGCTCCAAAAATGACAAATTCTAGGAGAACGTACGTTTGCGGGCTCCAAATGGGGCCGCGTCTGTTGCAGATGTATGCTTTGTCTTTCATTCTGCCGTAGCAATGTTTTGCAGCCAGAATGGAAGGCAGGGCAAACCAGTGAACATGTCCCTGCTACCTGCAAGATGAAAAACGAAATCAACGCTGAAGCAAACCAACCACTGGCACTCCCATATGAAAGCGATACACCTGTTGTGCACAAGGACTGAAATGCCTGAAATTCCATCGGCCAGGACAAAGACGACGACATGACGATGCCTGATACCGAACGTTCTTCGTCAAACATACCAGTGATGTTGCCGCAGCCATGATGACATTATGAGCACCATGCAACACTATTTGCTTGCCTACATAGCACCATGAACTCCATCCTTAGCATCACTATCGTCTCAGTCGAGAGGTTGCTGGCAATCCTCTGGGCGCAACTGCTCGTTGCTGCTCGCTGCTACTGATCGCCAATCCACCACAGCACTAGCATCATCGAAGCCCACCAAAACATCTAAGCAGTCGAACTGCCCCATGGGCCAGTTTAATGCCCTCTATTCTAGGCGACTATTGTCCTTCCTGAAGTCGGCAGTGTTGCTGCTGCAGGAAGCATTTCCATAGCGGCACTCCGCATGCGAAAAGCACGAGCTGAACTACCTATTGGCACAGCTGGCTGGCTTGAACAAACGCCTTATGCATGCATTGGTGGGTTGACAGTAGCATGACAAGATGGCTGGCCCAGGCAAGGTGGCGCCGGCAGCTACAACTTCAGGTACCTTCAGATTTGCATGTAGTACAGTCCAATGCTACCAAAGAAGAGAAGAATGGCCTGAACGATAAAGCAGGACTTTCAAAACTAGACGCTCCCAAGACAAGCATGCTTCATACAATCAATGTAGCATCCTGCAATCATGTCGCCTTCGCGGCAATGATAAGACAAAAGAAACTTGCTGGCAGCATATTAGAAGGAGACAGTGGCCACAGCATTGGATATTGACTGATACCTTGCTGGTGTCTCCCGGGACGTGAAGCGTCAGCTGACGCAGGCTGACGTGGGGTTCTTGCTTGCTGAATGCCCTGACCCTCTGTCCATTAAGAACGCCCCTTGAAGCTCCCCTGATCACCATGGCACCATTGCGAGCCTTGAGCACTGCAAGAAGTGCTTGGATTTCAACCCGTGGAAGGTTATAGGCGGATCGCGGGGCAGTTCCATCGTATGCACGGTTTCTACCGGTGAAAGTTTGTCTGAGGGGTGCTGTCGAACTGTCTGCTTCCCATCGTCGCTCATCACGTATACCAAACAGTCAGGAAAAATGGCACAGGTGCTGAATTCTCACCAAGGCTTAGACATGCAAGCTTTCAGCCCCCTGCGGGTGGAACCCGCATCCAACATTTTGTACAATAGCTACACGTGCAGCACAACCTGTGCACACATCTCTCTCCCCCAGACATACGGCCTGTCTTCCCGAACGAAGAAATCCAGCCTCTGGTCACCCAAATCTTTCCGACAACACAAGGAGTGACTACGGGGGAATCTGCTCGTCGCGGCACTTATTCAATGACCTCGGGAGTCGAAACTGGCGTTCTGCAATTTGAGCCAGCCATCACCATGCTCAAACTGGCTGTGTAGCGTGTATAGCATCAGGCCTATGAGTGCAGCCGAATTAGTGGTGTCGGGGTCTGTGTCCACACCGGCCATCTTCGTCCGTCCTCCCTTGTAGCTTCCTTCAATTAGTGCTACTCACAGTCGGCTTCAGAAAACTATCATCAACAATCGCGGGCATCCTCTCCGGATGGCTTGCCCGGGATGCCAGGGCCAGCTGAAGAAAAAGTATGACTGTGCAGCCTGCAAGGGCTCCTTCTGCAGGGACTGCTGCAAACGGTACCTGGCGCTAGAGGGCTCTGGGGATCAAGGTACGCTCACCGAGACGGCAGAAAAGACCTGCAAAGATTATGGCCACATGCCAGCCTGTAGCTATGCAAGATAGGCCCCTTGTCCCAGCCCCCCACTCGAGGATAACAACAGCTTGCTGACCCGCCCTTTGCTTGACCTCCCAGCCCGTATGTGCAACACGTGCTTCTTCAAGAACGTGGCATGGGATCCCAGCCGCACCTATGATGTACTGGGCCCTGCAGACGGCAAGCCTGTCGTGCTGGTGCATGGTACGAGGGGGGGGGGTACTTGAAGGGTGCAAGCAGCGGATGCTTTGCATGTACAAGGCACATCTCGACCAGCTACAGCATGAGCCATCAATCCTGGGGCAACCCTAAACCCTAAACCCTAAACTAGAGCCAGCTGCTCTACTGGTTAAACGACAGCTGACTGGTAGCAAAGCCATAGAGCCTACCCCGCATCTTTTGCTATTTCATGTCATGATATGCCATAGCAAAAGTGCCTAGGCCCCGCACCTCAAGCTGTTACAAAAACAGCAAGATGGAACAGAATACGGGTCGTTTTCAGCATGCAACCAGAAATAATGACAACATATGCCTAGACAATGCCTTTTCATGCTGAGAGCAGGGCCCATCAGAATCGGGTGAGCATATCCCCAATTTCCCTCCACCTACCCCTGCCTTGCCTCTGTTGAACCCATTGCTTCACCCTTTCTGATCTACAGCCATCATTCTGAGCAGGCACTGCATGTCCAACCCTAAACCCTAAAACACTATAAACCCTAAGCATAAACCCTAAACCGTACAGGTGCCATCCTGGGCAGGCACTGCATGTCCAATGAGGCCAAGGCCCTGGCAGAGGCAGGGTACAAGGTGATCAACCCTGATCTGCCCGAGCATGGCTCCAGGTACAAGGAGAAACTCACCATGCAGACAGCCCTGAGCACCCTGCATGAGGTCATACAGAAGGAGGCAGGTGGACAGAAGGTGAGCAAACAACCACAAGCTAGATCTCACACTACCGGTAGTTTAGGGTTTTGGGTTTTATAGCTTAGACAGCCCTGAGCACCCTGCATGAGGTCATACAGAAGGAGGCAGGAGGCCAGAAGGTGAGCAAACGAGCACAAGATGGTTGTCACACTAGTATAGGGTTTAGGGTTTTATAGCTTCGAGATCCCTTAGCACCTTGCATGAGGTTGTACAGAGGGAGGCAGGTGGACAGAAGGTGAAAATTCAAGTGCAAGCTAGGCGTTCCCCTAGTTTAGGGAATAAGGTTTCACAGATTAGACAGCCCTAAGCAGCCTGCATGAGGTCATACAGAGGGAGGCAGGAGGCCAGAAGGTGAGCAAACAAGCACAAGTTCTCACACTAGTTTACAATTTAGGCTTTTATAGTGTTTATAAACCCTACACCCTAACCAAGCACAAGCCAGTTCTCACAGCATCTCATGCTGGAGCAGTGCCCCTATTACCATGGGTTTTCTGCACCCCGGAGAGTGGAGTGCCCTCTCATCACCCGCACAACTCAAGCACCAGCCTTGTGCAAACCCCTTGCTCCTGCTACTGCTGTTTTGTCACGATGATTCTGCTGCTGCTGTAAGCCTACTTCTCCTGACTTTCAGCCGCCACTGCCACCGCTGCTGCTCCTGCTGCTGTATAGCTGCTGCTGCTCTTGGCTTCCAGCTGCCACTGCTGCTGCTGCTGTTGTTTAAAAACGGACCTTCACATCTTGAGTACGGTAACTCCCCTTTGAACTGTGAAATGGTGCTGCCCTTCTCATCATGTGTGTATTGGTACTGCCCATATGTTGTGTTGAGTATCGCATAATGCCCGATGGATTCTTCCCACCATAGCAAAGATCCCTGTAGCTCACCTCTTGCACATGTTGATGCTAAATGCTTAACACCATCCTCATGTTCACTCCAGCTTACAGTCCAGCCCCGTAGCCAAGTCTTCCAAGTTAACTCTACACACCTTTTTGCCAATCTCTAAGAGCCAAGCATAGGAGTAGGCCACCCCGACCCTTATCTTTGCTGCCCTTCTGATGCCGTGTGCATAGCTTGTGATGATGGGCTTCAGCATGGGTGGCTACGTGGCTGCAGCCTTTGCTGCCACCTACCCAGACCTTATGGCAGGCGTGGTGATGGGTGCATGTGGACATGATCCCCACACTACTACCTGGAAGATGGTGGGCAAGCTTGCAGAGTTTGTGTACAAGGTGGGGGTAGTAACTTTAGACTCTTTTTTTCATTTGTAGCACTCTTTGCTATGAACAGTGTGCGTCCGCACACCAAAGTGGGGTTTGGGCTTTTGGGGCTTAGGCTGAGGTCAGGCGTGCAACATGGATGAAACACATGGGATACAGTGCGCATGCCTTTATGTCTTCAACACGTACGAACATCTGTGGGAGAGTAATGAACTGTCTACCTGCTTTGTCGAAGGCTGGAGTCTGTGGTTGGGTGGTGCATGTGTGCTGCTTGGTGCAATCATCTCATAAGCAGCTTAAAACCAAAGCCCGCTGAAACAGCAACAGATGCTGATTGTTTTGCTGGTTGGTACAGCGATCTGTTGTCAGCTGCATGCAGATTGTAAAGCGAAAACAGAGCCACTAGCCCGGCAGTTTTGTCTTACCAGTAGCGCCTTTGTGCTGCGTCCATTTGCAGGTATGCTCCTACAAGACAAAGTCTGGCTTTATCACCAAGTGAGCACACCTCACAGCATGCAGCTGCTTGAGCTCCTTTGAGCGTTTTAGGACTTGGGGATTAAGTTGTAGGCTTAAGGGTCTAAACCCTCAAAACCCTGAACCCTAAACTATATGGCCAAGTGAGTACACCTCGCAGCATGCAGCTGCTTTGGCTCCTTTTAGCAGTGGGCTCTGCAGCAGCCAGTACCTTTGCTGCGGACTGAAGCTGCCCACATATGCCAGCGTGTGAATTTTATGAACACAGTATCAACGCATATGCCAGTATGCAGTGGATGGTCCACCACTGCGTTGGGCTCTGCAGCAAGCAACAGTAGCTGCGCTGTTGCTGGGTGCTGGGATGACCAGCACCAGGTATTCCAGGGTTTAGGTTGTGGGGTTTAGGTTTTAGGGTTTAGGGTCTAAACCCTTGTTGCTGGGTGGTGCTGGGATGACCAGCAGTCATACAGCCTGGGAACAGCTGGATGCTCACGTCCTGGTGGAGTGGAAGGCTGAGCTGTTGCTGCTTCTATAGTCTCCTTTCCTATTATTAGCAGCTTTAAGCCTTGTACACTTGGCTGCATTACATCAATACGGTTCTACAAAACCTGTGGGTATTCCAGCACAGACAAATGTAGTTAATTTTCATCAAATTTGCATGTTGTAAAGTAATATCTGTAATCCATGTTGTGTTTGCAGGACAGGTGAGATGAGCAAGGACAACCCTCTTGTAAGGGAGCTGGTGTTGCGTGGCGGGGCTGAGTACGATGCCTGGGGCTCAACCTGGAGGTAAGCGCAAACTGAAACTCGACACCCCTCTTTATCTCTTTTATCTCTTTTTCTGGACCTCATTTCTAGGCATATGGTGTCATGCCAAACACAACCCCGTATTTCGTTCCACCTCGCTGTTGTTTGTGACGGGTTGAGGTGCAGGCCCTATGGCACTTTTTGCTATGGCATATAATGAAAGTTTAATAAAGTAGATGCACGCCAGGGGTGCCACATGCCCCTTTGGCTGTGGAAAGGCCCTTTCTGGGGTGGATTTGGGCCTGGCAGAAGTGTGGGCAGGATGTGCTGTTTTAGGGCACTGTTTTGACCCTTAGGTGGGGCGGGGGCACTAGGCTGTTTTGAGCTCCCAAGGGCATCTATCCCCAAGGGAGCTGGCGCTGCATGGTGGGGTTGAGTTTGATGCCTGGGGCTCAACCTGGAGGTAAGAGGGCAACTGGGTGAGACTGTGGAATGGTTTTATGGCAAAGGAAGGACTCGGCCAATGCTAACTACCATTTATCCCTCCAAGACATAGCACAGCATGCAGCACAAAAAGGTGAGAGGGCACTTGGTTGAAGCTGCACTTCCGGCCCAGCGATGTTTGAGGTTTACTTACTTATTATCACATGTGGTCATACGCCATCGAAAAAAGCGCCATAGGCCCTGCACCACGGCTTGCGCAGAACAGCGAGGTGGAACAAAAGTGTCAGGTTTGCTTACATGCTGCAGCACTCACCCTGCCCAAGCATGCTTTAAGAGCTCCTGGAGGAGCGCACCCCTATCAGCAGCTCCAGCACCCCTTAAGTGGTTGTTTCTGTGGTGATTATGATCAGTGGTTGAAAAGCCACTGCGGTGATTTTGATGGGTGAAAATCCAGGGCTTCAGTCACTTGGGCCAGCCTAGGTGTCTCTGCATTTGTGGCTGCCCGGGTTCTTAAACATGCTGTTTCTTGGTAGGAATGTGTTTAGGACGGTCTTTTTGTTTTCCAAAATGCCCTGCGCATGATGGCCTCTGCACCCACCCATGTGCCCCTGCCCCTAAAGCCTAACCCTCCGCCCTAAACCCTAGAATAACAGCAAAGTCCAGGCAGGCATCTAGCTGCACCCACCCATGTGCGCCTGCCCCTAAAACCCTAACCCTCCACCCTAAACCCTAGAATAACAGCAAAGTCCAGGCAGGCATCTAGCTGCACCCATCCATGTGCGCCTGCCCCTAAACCCTAAGCCTCCACCCTAAACCCTAGAATAACAGCAAAGTCCAGGCAGGCATCTAGCTGCAGCCATCCATGTGCGCCTGCCCCTAAACCCTAACCCTCCACCCTAAACCCTAGAATAACAGCAAAGTCCAGGCAGGCATCTAGCTGCAACCACCCATCTGCAACGCTCCTAAACCCTAAACCCTACATCAAAGCAATCGTAATCATCTGCCGTCAAGACCTGACTTGCTCTTTTGTGTTTGCTGCTGCTGCTGCTGTGCTCCTACCCCCCTTGCAGGGTGATGTACGATGCCAACATGCAGGCAATGCTGCCCAAGATCAGCTGCCCCTCCATGCTGGTTCTGGGAGAGAAGGACTACAGGTGAGAGCAGCCTCATTGGGGTTTAGGCTTTAGGGTGGGTACCGAGCATAGCTTTAAACCCTAACCTAGAAGGACTACAAGTGAGAGCTGATATAGACTGGTTGCGTGTATTTGGTTGCGTGTGGAATCCCATGTATTAAAGCTTTTGTGCGTAACTCCTACATCACCCCTAGGCAGACAGCCGGTCAGTCACAGTTACATCTGCAGCAGCTCTGGCAGGGGTGTAGCGCGAGATGGGCTACAGTAAACTATATCGCACTGGCAACCAGAAGGGCAGCGTGGAAAGTAACCAGTGTATGCTGAGCACTCACAGGGCCTGCTTCCATGCTGCTGGTGTGCTATATGTTTGGTTGTTTCGACCTAGCAGCCCTTTTGCGGTTGCCGCACCTCAAGTTTTTGTTTGTTTGTTTGCTAGTATATGTCTAGGCGGTTGCTGTCATTATTCTGGTTGCTTGCCGGAAACAACTCGTATTGTGTTCCAGCTTGCTGTTTTTGTGACAACTTGAGGTGCGGGGCCTATGGCGCTTTTTGCTATGGCATACCACGGGATGACATCGTATGGGCTGCTACCGTTGCTTTGCAGGACCTAGCAGCTCTGCCATAGTTGCTGCCAAACCTTTCCGCTGCTGAAAAGTGTCCTGCGCTGCTTGTTGCTGCCCTCGATTTTATCTGCAGCTACATTTATGTGCCTGATTAACCCACGCTTGCTGCTGACCCAACCCCTTCTAGTTCTTCGTCTTCTTCCTATGCTGCTGCTGCTGACCACAGCCCTCATAAATACATTAGATGACATGCCATAGCAAAAAGTGCTATAGGCCTCGCGCCTCAAACCATCACAAAACAGACCAAATTTAGCAGCTCTCTGTCTCAATTTCTCATCCCCAGCCCACCAAAAAATTGGTTGGATTCAAGCTCGGACACCTCCTGCACGGCCCAGAGGGCTGTGCAGTGGTCTCTCGTAACTAAAACAGACCAAATCCCCCTCCCAAAATCTCTGATGTTTTAGGTCCCACGAGAAGCAGTTTGCTGCGCTGCTCAAGCGTGGGCGGCTGCTTGTCATCCCCAAGGCAGAGCACCAGTTTGTGCTGGGGCTGCAACCAGAGGCGCTGGAGCTCTTCCGCAAGGAGTACATGGTCCTCCTCAACGGCGCAGACTGGGGACCCTTCGGGGCGCCACCCCTAGTAGAGGGTGCGGTGAAGGCGGAAGGGGCTGCTGCAGCAACGGGAGTGGTTGAGACTGAGGGTGCGGGGCCTGTGGGGATTGGGGCGGTGATTGGGGCCGTGCTGAAGCAGCGGAAATAGGCTTAGTTAGTGTAATTGGGTGTGGTGGCCTGGCGGTTGGGTGATTCAGGGGTGTGAAAGCATAAGAGAGGCAGGGGTGCATGATTTGTATGCATGGCATGATTGTGGATTTACGATTACGATTACGATTACATCATGGCCCCTCAAAGGGGGCGCCCGTACGGAGCCAACCTAGGCTCCATGGGCAGATTTGAAGGCATGCATGCACTTGTTAATAAGTCATGTCGGTGGTTGCATTTGGCGTTATGAAATACATGCACCCATGTTTGTGTGAATCTATAAAATTCTGATGCTGGATGGCTGTATATGGTGAAGCTTGCATGGTTTAGCTTGGCCTCTCTGCATACTTAGCATTAGCCATTCATATGGCAACAGCATCACAATTATGTTGACCAGTCAACAATGTGGCTGCTTGCTGGGTAGCTGTGATGTGTATTGTATGGTGCTTAGGTTTCTGTGCAAGCCCAGGTGGACTCATGTCCTTTTTATTCTGGTGTATTTGGTCGTTTCGACCTAGGCCTTTGCGGTTGCCGCACCTTAAATTTTTGTTTGTTTGTCTGTTGCTTTGCAATCCAAAGTTGAATGGGGCTAAACTATAGTACAATTAGTATACTGCATGGCGTGACAGGCATCAGAGACTTGTAGCTAGTATAATTGACACCCATGTGATATTCACAGCCGTTAAGGGGCTCCATGGTGTTCAGCTGGGCGTTGGCTGAATGCGCCCACTAGCTGCCTGCGACGGAGTTGCCACTTCTCATTTGTGTTTCCACACTCATCACGGGGCTCTGTGGGATGGAGCCGGCAGTACCAAACCATGATTACGGCAAGCCGTTACCAATGAACACGGCTCGAGCCGGCACTGAGCGCATGCCGTTTCGGCAGCACTCCGCGAAGAGCCGGTAGAACAAGGCTGATATTAGTTTAACTCGGTACAGTTAACAAATGTAACAGGATGGTGATGCAGATCCACGTGATATAACGCCCGTTCCCAACCTTGTAGCTCCACACTGTTCGGCGATCCAGCTACTCATTAGTAGCACACATCCACGCACTTGCTTGCACTCTTTTGGCATATGCGAATAGCATTTCATAAAAAAAGATGACAAAAAGAGCCTGAAACGCACATAAAGCACCGTACGTGAGTCCCATGCAACACTACATCAACGCAACACAACCCAGTCTGCAATGGGAGCTCCTTGATGCCCCCCCCCCCGATGGCAACAGCATCTATATTATTACATTTCATGATATGCCATAGCAATAAGTGCCATAGGCCCCGCACCTCAAGCTGTCACAAAGAGCAGCGAGGTGGAACAGAATACGGGTAAACTTCGACATGTATGACAATATATGCATGCCTAAACATGAGGTCCAGCAGCTAGGTCAAAATCACCCAAAACCTCCACTGCCCCAATGGGGGTAAGAGCCTCCCTCCTACTTGAGAAAGCAAGGAGGGCTTGTAAGCCCGGGTGCAAGCAATAGTTGGTAACAAACCCCATTGGTTGGACCTCACGCCACATCAGAAGGGTGAGCATAAGCATTCCTAATCTTCCAAGCAGCTGCAACATATTTAGCTATACACTTAAATGCATGCTTGAAAGGGCCATATACTAAGCCAGACTCCTCATCGACGTCTACACCCCAGAACTCTTCATTAAGCATGCTATGCAGCTTCTCCTCATCAGATTTGCCATCCAATATCTGACATTTTGCAGCAACATCAGGGTCAGAAGTCAGCTTCTCCCACAGCTTTTGCCTTTGTGCCTGGTAAACAGGACAGTCAAACAAGAAGTGTTCAGGAGACTCAACAGCATCTATAATTATGTTTTGTATTTCTAAGTATAATTATGCAAGAAGATGTTTTGGATTTCCCCCCTTCTCTGCGTAGTTCTCTCTCTCTCTCTCTCTCTGCACAACTGGACAAACATAACTGGCACAAGCATGGCCGTGCATGTCGTGAATGGCAGAGTACTTGTCGTACAATCCATGCACAGTCTACTGTTTGACTGGGATCTGTGTCATGATGAGAGCCAGCAGCTGCAACTAACCCTGCACAACGTCACCCCATGCATGTATGCGTGCACAGAGGGGTCAATTTCAGCAGAATGTGGGTCAAAGAGAGTTCTACATCCCAAAACATCAATAGTGAGGAATTGTGACCCAGTAGTAGAGGATTAAAAATGCACTACAGACCTTCGGGCAGAGGATGGCAGAGAAAGAGAGAGAGAGAACTACGCAGAGAAGGGGGGGAAATCCCTTCTTGCATACGTTAAGGGAGTGGGCCCTTACCTAATATAGATAGGCAGAGGATGGCATAACACTACCCCGTGTGTCACATTTCCCCCTTCTGCAACAGCAGCAACTGCACTCTCTTCCTCCCTGACCTCAAAGTCCCTTTGCACCCTTCCACTAGGACGGCAGCAGTACCAGGACGAACTTGCTACCTTCCCCTACACATCTCTGGCACAAGTCTCACCCGTAGGTGTGCCCCTGCTTGCACTTCCCCCACATGCACATATATGTTCCCACCTTGTAACAGCTCGAGGCGCGGGGCCTATGGCACTTCAACAACATATCTAGTTCGCGCCTGCTGCTCATTCAGAACACTCCTATGCCTCCCGCCCATCTTCCGTAACACTGAACTTGCCAATAATGAGACATGCATACATACCATTGCCCTTTGCACCTCAATAAGCGTGATGCAACATATAAACAGGTGCAGGGGGGGACTATGGCACTTTGGCTATGGCATCCCACGAAATGCAGTGATAACAACCAAGAGAGGCAGACACCCTCCATGAAAGTGACAGGCAGGATACACCTTGGTCAAACGTCTCAAACACATATGCATTGCATGTCATATGAAGGTCACCGCCATGCCTGTCTTGAGCCCATTTACTTAACCATTTTCCCAAGCAGACAGGACTCACCCTGCCTTGGTCACTGAGCAGCCCCCGCACACTCAAGCAGTGTCATGCAATGCTGCGAGGTACCCCACCACATGCAAAGGCCCTCTGACTCCCCGCACATGCTCTCTCCATCCAGCAGCCACCACCTATAGCTCCGCTCTGCCACCCTGCCACCCATCTCCTAGCGGCATTGCCGCGTTCCTGTGTGGAAGGCCCCAAACCTGGCATAGGGTGCCAAATAGAGTGCTAGATTGCGATACACTTTTGGTCCCTAGATCTATTTTGGGTCCCAGGGGAGATGCAATAGCTAGCTGTCAAATTTGACGTTCAGAGGTGGGCAGGCACAGCGGCCAGAACGAATGTTATTCCCACTCCTAATCCTGTGGTTCCGGCTTTACCACCCCCCTTGCTTCTGTCACAGCATTAGCACACTCCTCTGTCCAATAATCTGACAGTCAAATGTGGCCGAGGACAGCACTGCCCCGCTTATTCCTAATCCTGTGGTTCCGGCTTGAAAATCCTCCCCCCTGCTTTTGTCATGGCATTATGACACTCCTCCCATTGCATCACATCCGTCACAGCCTGTAACCCCTGAAGGTACCTCTTCCTCCACATGTCCCGCTCAGCAAGCACAGCATTCACCCTATTCTCCGCCGCCACTGTCCTCAGCCGCTCCGTCGCCAACGCTATGGCAGCTGCTGCCGCTGCCTTTTCCCTCTCCTTCCGCTGCCGCTGCTGCTGCTCGGCCTCCCTTGCTGCCTGCTGCTTCACCTCCCGCAACTCCTCCCGCAGCCTCTGCACCTGCTCCCCCTCTGGCAACATTCCCTCGGCCTCCTTTGCTGCTGCCTGCTGTTTTACCTCCCGCAACTCCTGCCTTAGCCTCCCCACCTGCTCAGCCGCTGCTGCCCTCGCCTCTGCCTCCCCAACCCGCTGCTTCTTCACCTCCCCTAACTCCAGCTCTAAACCCCTCCGCTTCGCCTCAGTAACCGCCCTCTCCTTTTCTAGCTGTGCCACCTGATGCTGCAATTGCCTCACCTCAGTCTTCAGCTTCCCCACCTCCATCAGCTTCTCAAATGCTGATGGCGTAGCAGCCCCACCCTCCCCTCCCTGACCACCACCACCACCACCAGCAGCAGCCGCACCCAGTCTGCCAGGGCTACTGCCACTACTGCCACCAGCTACAGCCGCAGCCCTAGCAGCAGCAGTAGCAGCAGCAGCCGCCACCAACTGCTCCACCATATCCTGCAGTAGCGACTGTGCCGCTGCTACTTGCTCCTGCTGCTGTGCTGCAGCCTCTTGTAGTGCTGCATGTCCCGCCTCCAGTGCTGACCCTGCTACTGCCACCTGCTCCATCAGCTGCTGCAAATGCTGGCAGTTCTCCTGCTGCCGGTTCAGACTCTGTATGTTGCTGTTTAGCTGCTGGAGAGAGCGGGGCCAGAGTGGCCTATGAGGGGAGTGGTGATGCTGCTGCTGCTGTAAGCCAGCAGCTCCACCTCCTCTTAACACAACAGCAGCTGCTGATGCTGCTCCTGGCCTGCCAGTCCTCCCAGCACCCGGTCCTGCTGCTCCTGCTGGCTTCGGTTGAGTGATAGCAGCCGGTGCTGCTCCATTGTGTGGTGCCTCTGCTGCTCCTACTGCCTGCCCCCCTCCTGCCCTGCCGGTTTCAGCTGCTGCTGCTTCCTGGCGATGTTGCTGATCATTCCCTACCGCCCCTGCTGCTGCAGCTTTGCGAGCTACCAATTGCTGCTGCTGCTGCTTCTGTAGTTCATGCTGCTGCTCTAGCAAGGAACGTGGCAACAGCAACCTCCCGCTTTCTGTACCCCCTGCAGCAGCATCCCCAGCTGCGGCATTTGCTGGTGGCCCTGCTGCTGCTGCTGCACCTCCGCCTGCTGGGGGCTGCATCTCCCCTGTTGCTGTTTGTCTGGCTGCTGCTACTACATCTTCTCCTCCTGCTGCTGCCCCTTGTCCTGCTGCTGCTGCTGCTGGTGGTGCAGCTCCTCCTTGCCCCACTGCTGCTGCTGCAGGTGCTGCTGGCACTGCAGGTGGTGCTGTAGGTGCTGCAGCTGCTGGTGCTGGTGCTTGCACCGGGACAAGCACTGGAATTACCACAGTCCTGTTAGGAGAACTTCCAAAGCCTGAGAAAGAGGTTCCAACTCGGTAAGGCCTGCCCAGGCCATATAAACCAGATGGAGATGCAGCTGCTGCTGGCCTCAGAGAATTTGGGATTTTGCGGGAAGGAGGGCCCCCACGGCCAGAGCCAGAAGGAGCAGGACCTGCTCTGCCGGCTGGTGCTGCAGACTGCTGGCCTGCAGCTGCTGTTGCTGGCTTTGCTGTGAGAGCCCTCAAAGCTGCTATTGTCGGGGCCAGCAGAGCTGAGTTGGCAACTGTGCCGGTAGGCTGATGTGGTTGTGAGGAAAAAGTGGGGAATGCTGGGAATGGGACTTTCGCTGTTTGAGGGGCGCGAGTGGGCTGAGGAGGGGGGGTGGAAACATGCTGCTGCTGCTGCTGGGAGGCCCGGGCTGTTGCTGCTGCTACTGCAGGGCTGCTGGGATTCCCCTGGTTCGCCTGACCAGCAGTTGCAGCCTGGTAAGCATGGGGTCTTGACATGGCTGGTTGTGGGGATGTTAGAACAGGGCCTCCCCTCGTGCCTGGTGCCTGCCCGGAATTCTCTGTTACGTTGAGACCGGGTACAGCGTGTGCTATCTTATGCGGTAAACTAGTGCCGGCAGCAGGGCGTGACTGTGCTGCTGCTGCTTTTGCTGCCTCTGCCTGCTTGGTCGCTGCGTTCATTTGCCTCTGCTCACCCGCGTCGCTGGATGAGAAGAGCCCATGCACAGCTTGCTTCACAAAGTCAATCTTCTTGCGAGCATCTGCTGGAGGATTCGTAGGGTGGCTTGCGGAAGCAGCGCTAGGACTCCTTGCAGGCTCTGCGTCAGCATCTGCTTCTTCTGGTACTACTTGCTCAGCAGCTGGCTCCACCTTTGCGCTAACGGGTGCTGCTGCAGTGCCCTCGCTCCGGTCCGCACTGTCTGTCTCTACATCCCCTGTTCTGCGGCGCTTGCCAGTCCTAGAATTATTCTGGCCCGTCCGAGCTTTCGACGCAGCTTTCCGCCCGGCTTTTCCTCCTCTAGAGCCCGACATGTCTTGTTCTTCCATGAGCTTGTTTTGTTTCGTGTTTCGAGTCTGCATCACTACAGAAGCTGATAGTTATTCAGTGCTTCGTGCGGCAACCGGAATTTCACAGCATGCATGAGGCACTCCACCTCAGAAACCATGTAAAACGACATGCTTGATTTGAACTCCAACCTTAATCGCTCAGGCACAAGACGTTAAGAATTGCTTACAGAAGATCATCACAAGAGACGATACACTTGCGGGGTCACTTGTCAACAATAGCTGACCGTTGCTGGGCGGAATTTAGGCAGCCTCCAGTTTCGGCATGCTGAAGCCATAACGCTATCCATTGCTGTCGCAAGACCGTGTGTCTGTAACAGTGATTGCAGTGCACGACAATAACAGGCAGGCACATGCATGCAACCTGACCAAAGTGCATACAACCGTATCTCAGTGGCCGCTCAGTGGTACTCAGTGGCCACTAGCAGGCATAGACACATCTGCTTGAGACCCATACTTGGACTGGTGGCCACAGGTCGAGTGAAGGGTTCAGATGTATTCCCCGCTACCTGTCAACTGCCATTGGCAACCTTTGGCGCTGGTGGTTCAAGGATCCATCGTTCAGGCTCAAAACGTCCCAGATGTCAAAGCTGCCAAACCCGACCAGCGTATCAAGACTCTTAGAGTTGACTTGGCAACAGGAGACTGCACAGTAAGCAGGGAGACGAAAGAACTTGCTACACAGACTCGAGCAGATCAACACCTGATGCTGCCAGGGATTAGCAACATGCTTAAACTGATGGACTGCAGCAGATAAGCTGGGTGGCAGGATTGTCCTGGCCCAGCAGCTAAGTTCTCACCTCTTCCTGCACAGCAGCTCGCTTTCATGCATTCATGCAATTGTCCCTTCTTTGACAGGTTTGGTCTTGCACAAGCAGCCACCAACAAATCTAACATTTGAGTTGCTACAAAAACTTCGAGGCCGAATGTTCTCTAAAAGCCCACACCATGGCAGCAACCAGCAGCAGGTCCAGCAAAGATGTTGAGTCTGCACACTTCCACGTGCACCTACAGTCATGTCATTATTATTGCATTTCATGATGTGCCATATGCCCCGCACCTCAAGCTGTCACAAAGAACAGCGAGGTGGGACAAACTGGTGAAGCACTTCAAGTAGATACATATTGGGAGTCCCAACACAAAATACTGACTTGTCAGACCATGCCCCGTCGAGACGGGGTTGATCTGTGCAATTGGGCTGGGGCAACATGCACACACATCCTTCTCTTACAGCACTCAGTAGGGGTGCAGACATCCGCAGTGGCTTACTCATGGACCACTGGGGAGGCCACAAGGCCAGGTTTCTTGGCCTCAGTTGCCTCTCGCTTATTTGACGCGGGCTGGGTCTGTAGAGTCTTCATTAAGTCAACCAGCCCAGCATACCGGCTCACCTTCTTTATCTAGCTTAGGAAGCTTTCATCTTTGCCAACCCGTTGTTTGCTGGCTCCCAATTGTTGTTTCCTGCAGGTTGGGCTTGCGCCTGTGCTCACAGGCAAGGAGGTGCGCCTGGCTGCTGCTATATTGGGGGTGCTGCGTCTTCAGAAGGGATTGGTGCTGGCAGTGGTGTCTGATGCAAAGAGTGTAAGCAGCTGTTTAAGGCTATAGGTCCAGGTTTGAAATCTATCACATCATGATATGCCAAAGCAAAATATGCCATAGGACCCGCACCTTATTGTAGGTAGATCTAGGTAGATTTAGGTAGCATTTTATACTGACGTATGCAGAGCCATTTTTCTTTCAATAATGAGATCTGACTTACAGAGCATGGGTTGACGCGTTTGGCATGTTGGCCACTATCACAGTGCTACTCCTGGGGGTTTGATGTAAAAAGAGGGTGAGAAACGCCACCTATCCTACGTTTAGGGAGCATCTGACATGCACGAGGCAGTTTACGGTGCTTGACTAATGAGCAGCTCGGTGTTACAAGCCTCAGAATATGCAGATAGGGTCTTTATTATGTTGATAAACGCTTTTGGGCGTGATCTGCAGCTTATGGACTTACTGGCCTTCCCCCTGTAAGAGTTCCTGAAGAATGGTAGTTGTACCATAATACATTGCCAGGTGCCGATGTAGTAGGGTTTGCAATCTATATATGGCACATAGGCACTGCGCTTTTCAGGCCAACATCTCTGAGACATGCATTCTTATGTACAGGAAAGGGGCAAACATAGTATACATAAAGCACTGCTTTCAACCACAGAAACATGCTCAGCGTCCAGTTCTCAGTCTCACAATATATCTCCTTGTTCATACTGTGCTATGCAGGTGGCTGCTATGTCTGGTCATGTGATTTACAAGGTGAAACAGACTCAGCTGCTGACTCATGCTGCAGTGGAAACAAACGAGCACAATTTCAGGTATGATCTGTGGATTTCACAGAAAACCTCAACCGAGGATAGAGGTGTTTCCGGCAAAGTCTGCATTGTGCGGCTGGTTATATAATGGTTTGATAAATGCAGGGTTGGCCTTATATGAGATAGGTCACTGCACAGCTTGCAGGCTGTTAGTATGTGCGGACTAACCATCTTTTAAGTGGTGGTGGATTAGGGTTTAGGGTTAGGTTAGGGTTTAGGGTTTAGGGTTGGGGGCCCACAGCATGATGCAAACCAGGTTGTTAGTATGTGTGGAGAGCAGAGTTTGAGACAGAGAGAGGTTGGGGGAATGCAGGGGTGGGGGCGGGATGGGGTTTGCAGAATGACCTTATTGTGTGCTGTCTCCATCTTCACAGTGCAGTGATCACACTTCTGTCCGTATTGAATCCTATTGTCCTCTGTGCCAACCCAGCTCATATGCATCCTTAGGCCCTGCCCCTAGCCCGCCCCTGCCCCTCCCTCCCTTGTTCAGGAGGTGTTATGAGGCGCCATCATCATTCTGTAATACATCTTCGACCTGTTTGGCCACTTTGGAACAAAGAGAAGAGATGAAGTCATTGTTCATTATGATACATTCATGTAGGTGGAGCACTCTCCTGCGTGATGCCCTGTCCACGTCTGGCCTGGGCTCCCACATGTACTTCAGCTACGCACTGGATGTAACCACCAGGGGAGCAGTACAACAGGCCCGGAGTCAGCAGTACAACAGCTGCCCCAACCATGCTGCTGCTTGGAAGCAGCTCGTGACAAAGGAGTATGCTTGGAACCAACATCTGGCACAACCCCTTATAGGTGAGCAGGTTCCCATGCAATTGATTTGGGATATTACTATCAAAAGAAAATGGCTCTGGCTTTGGCTGCGTCTCTATAGCTGCTACACCAAGGTATGTCTATAAAGCTGGTTTCTGAGACAAAGAGCCAGCAGGACCAGGTACATCGATATTGCACTCGATTCTGATTTATTTAATATAATTATTACTGTTATTATCAGTATTATCATTGTGATTATCATTGTTGTTATTGTTATTATGCCAGCTGCCTATAGGTGAGCAGGTCGCAAAACAGCGACCTTGGTGCTACAACCATTCCTCCTTGAGCTTATACTATTGGATGCCTTGCAAATTGGCAAGCCGCCGCAGTTTGTCCCTGTAAAGCAGAGCATCGGCATCCAAAGATGCATCAAAGCTTAAAGTGCAGGGCCTGTGGCACTTCTTGCTATTGCATATCATGTACAGCAATACATGAACCACCCTGTATGGCACAATGAAGTCAATGCTGTGATTGTCAATGAAGTCAATGCTGTGATTGTCAATGAAGTCAATGCTGTGATTGTCAATGAAGTCAATGCTGTGATTGTCAATGAAGTCAATGCTGTGATTGCTGCTGCTGCAGATGCTGCTGCTGCCGCTGCTGTTGCTGCTGCTGCTGCCGCTGCCGCTGCCGCTGCTGCTGCTGCTGTCAATGAAGTCAATGCTGTGATTGCTGTTGCTGCTGCTGCAGATGCTGGTGCTGCTGCCTTTGTTGTTCCATTCATCTCTGGTTATGCAGCTCAACTAGCACGAGTGCCATTCCTCAGACCTGACCTGGAAGATGCAACAGCAGCTGCAGCAGACAATGCAAGGGAAGGAGCAGCAGCAGCAACAGCAGGATGCAATTTAAGGGAAGCAGCAGCAGCAAGAGGGGAAGCAGCAGGAGCAGAAAGAGAAGCAAGGGAGGAGAAGGGCCTGACCACGGTGGAGCAGATGCAAGAAGAAGAAGATGAGCAATGGGAGGACTTGGGAGCTGCTCTGATAGATTCAACTGGTTCTGCTGCTGCTGCTGGTGGTGATGGTGGTGGTGGCGGGGTCAATGGAATAGCTAGCAAGAGAAGTGGCCGCGGGGGAAGTGTGGCAAGAGGACCTAGCAGTGCTAGCAGCAGTAGGGAAGAGGACAGGGAGGGAGAAGATGAAGAGGAGGAGGAGGAGGAGGAGGAAGATGCGTCAATTGTATTTGGGAGCGTGGTGTTCTTGTCGCGGAGGAGCAACAGGAGGGCAGGGGCAGGGTGTTGGAGGAGGGGGCTGGATGACAAGGTGAGAAAATACCCTAAACCCTAACCATAAACTCTAAACCCTAGAGTAGTTGGGAGTGTGGTGTTTATCTTGCGGAGGAGCAGCAGGGGGGCAGGGGCAGGGTGTTGGAGGAGGGGGCTGGATGACAAGGTGAGGAGAGGCCCTAAACTCTAACCATAAACCTTAAACCCTAGAGTAGTTGGGAGTGTGGTGTTTATCTCGCGGAGGAGCAACAGGGGGCCAGGGGCGAGGGGAAAGTGGCAAGAAAAGTTCAGGATCATGGGTAAAATAATAAGAGAAGAATTGGTTGGGGAGTGGGAGGGGTGGAGGGGCGAGGGGAGGGGCTGAAGGAGGAGGGGAGTAAAGGAGTAGGGGAGGGGAAGAGGGAAGAAGTTACATAAGGAATGGTGGGAGGGCAGAGGGGAGAGGGGGGGATGCATAGTAGGGATGAGACATACGAGGGCGGGGTGCATGGGCGTTGGTGAGCAAAGGCTCGTAGCAGTCCAGGAAAGGAGGGATGGAGATGGGTTGGTTGGGAACTTGGAGGGGGGAGCAGTGCAGCAGAAGGAGAAGGGGACGGAGTTTACAAAGAGAGGAGGTGCAAGAGGGATGTCAGACCGTTGAGTCATGTGGGCTGGTGGCACCCATTGTGTGAGTTTTTGACAGGAACTTGAGTAAGCCATTGAAGCCTAACTTGGCTCCTTGTGGGTGGCGCTGCCCCCACCGGCGGCCCGCTTTGACGGGGCTGTTTGGATATTGATAATTGATAAAACTGATGGGGGCAGGGGAGGTGGTGAGACAGGCAGGGGCAGGGGTTGTGGAGTGTGGGAGGTGTGTGGAAGGAAGGCCTGAGGGCAGGGATAGCTGTGGAGATCAGAGGGTTGAGGGTGAGGTCAGTAGAGGGATGGAGGTGGAGCAGTCAGGGGCCTGGGTTTTTGGATGGTGGGATGTTAGGGGAAGGAGGGACCAGGGTGGGGAGAGATGTGAACTGAAGAGGGTTGAGCACGCTAGTCGAGGGGATGGAGGAGAGATGCATAGGAGCAAGGTGCGAAGGAGTAAGCAAAGAGGCAATCTCCATAGGCAGTAGAAAGGAGTGGGGTCAGCAGGGAGGGCGCTAAAAAGCCAGCAACCGGTTTGGGGGTGGACGCCTCTCATGAGGCACAGTCGACAAGAGGAACACAGGGTGGAAAATAGCAGGAAAAGGTTAGCCATTGTCACAGCCAAGGCGATCAATTCAATTCCAACGTCCTGATATTAACTAGTGTTATGCCAGCTGCTTTTTATAGCCTTTGCAAGCCTGCGGTGGCCATTTGAAGTGCATGATGTCTTCCTTTGTTTAAAAATGTGTTGGTTTATTGTCTGGTTCTTCTTCTGGTTGCTGCCGTTCTGCAGGGCTCCTCAGCCAACCAAGTAGAGCATGAGCAGCTGCTGATTCTCTCCCCTGCTACTGGAACCCTAAAACCTAGCCCTGAAGGTGCTGAAGATACCAAACCAGCTAGCAGCAGCTGCAGCAAGAATGACATTCGTAAGGCAGTCACTTGCTACAGCTTTGTTTGGCTGTCTGCTTCAGCACCAGTGCTTTGGTACCAGGTCCCAAACCTAGGCCCTAGGCCACCAGTGGTCATAAACCCTGATGGTCCAGCACAGGCAGCTGCATTTAGGGCACATGTGGAGGGTTTAAGAAAGGAGTACCAAGGGGATGTGTTTATCCTGGATGTACTAAGGGCTGGTGATAGGAGGGAGGGAAGACTTAAGCAGCAACTCGAGCAGCTGGTAGCGTCAGGAGCAGGAGGAGCAGCAGCAGCCGGGGACCCAGCGGCAGGAACACCAGCAGCAACAGGTGCAGCAGCAGCAGCGGCGGTGGCAGTAGCAGCGAGTGTTGTGTTGTTGTCTCGTGAGCTGTGGTGTGGTGGGAGGTGGCAGTTGCAAAAGGAGCTACAGCAGCTACAACCCCTGCTGCTGCCATACCTCCGGAATGGCCCCTTGGCATGCAGCACCAGCGGCAGTAGCAGTACTAGTCATGGTAGCAGTGGCCACAGCGTTACCACAACAGGACGCAGCACAAACAGCAGCAGTGTTGACGGTGGAGGTGGTTGTCAAACAGGTCCTGCTATGAGCGGAAGTGTAGCTGCTGGTGGTGGTGGTGGTGGTGGTGTATTGCGTGTGCACAGCTTTGAGTGTTGTGATAGGGTGGGGCTGGTGGGGGGATGGTTGGCAGTAGCAGTGCTGGAGGAACAGTTGAGGAGGGAGGGACTGCTGGTGGTGGAGCAGCAGCTGGGGGATATCATGCCTCAGGTGAGAAGGGGGGTGGGTGGGGGGGGGGGGTCATGGGGAAGGGTTGGAGGATTCGGTGGGTTTGTTGGGTGGGTGGGGGGATACTAGAGTGTTTGTTGGGGGGGGGGGGGGGCGGGGAACGTATTGGTACGGGGACAGGAACAGTTGAGGTGGGAGGGGCTGTTGGTGGAGCAGCAGCAGCTGGGGGATATCGGGCCTCAGGTGAGAGCTGGCGGTTCGGTGGGTGGGTGGGTGGGGAGGGGGGATACTAGGGTGTTTGTTTGGGGGGGATTGGGTATGGGGACAGGAAAAGTTGAGGTGAGGGGGGTTGTTGTTGGAGCAGCAGCAGCTGGGGGATATCGGGCCTTAGGTGAGAGGGGTGGTTCGGTGGTGAAGGGGCCTGGGGAAGGGTTGAAGGGCTCAGCACACCTTTGGTGTGGCTGGCAGCTGACCCCAAAGCTCAGGGATGCAAAAATATAGAAGGAAGTCAACGGGCCGGCACAGTGGGCGCACAAAACTCAGCAAATCGTCTGGGGCTGGGCTCCTCCTTTTGCTCACAAGTAGTGCACCGTCGACGAGCGGCCAGGCAGGGTGGGGAAATAATATAAGGAAGTCAAAGAACAACCCAGCGAAACAGAGGGAAAATTTATGATGGCTTACAAGAGCAGGGTCCAGGTGTGGAAACAGAAGGCCGCATGTATGGAAAGCTTGCAAGGATGAGGGGAAGGAGATGGAGGAACAGAGGAAAGGAATGCAGAGGTATGTGGCGTGGGTGCAGTAGCAGTTGTAAACAGTCCTGCTGGGGATGCAGCCTGCAGGCTACAACCAGCTGTTTCACTTGCAGCAAGGCTGGGTGTTGCTATGTCTGTCTCTGCAATGTTTCACCTCCCTGGTATCTTGTAACAGCTTGAGGTGCTTTGGTGACAGGTCAGCGACTCTTTGCTGCCCTTGTGCAGACTCTTAGGCATTACGCATCACTCATACACAGCTTGAGGTGTGGGACCTGGCATATGTACTAATGCAATATCTGTCTCTGTCTGCAGATGCTGGCTAACATTCGTCTACTGGCAGCCAGCCGGACAGAGGCTCTGTCTCTTCAGCTGTCAGGCTCAGAAGCGCTGGGGGTTGAGCTCACGCTGAAAGGGCAAGTGGGGGCGCTGCGGGGCATGGTGGGGTATGTAGACGATGCTGCAATGACTTTTACAAGGTGGTGGGATATGACCTATGCGGCTGCTGGGAGACAAGATTCTTTGGATGTGTTGTTAGGGGTGGGTGGAGGGGGTAAAGGGGGTGGGGGTGGGAGGGGGGTAGGTGGGGTGGGGAAAAAGGGGAAAATGGTGGAAGAGGAGGGGAAGGGGGAGGAGGAGGGAGGGGGTTGGTGGCCTCAGCCCAGGAGGAGGGTTAGGTTGATGGTAGCTGGTACCCAGCTGGGGGTGATGCTGGTGCAGTCAGGGGGGTTGCTGCTGGGGTTGGTGAAGCGGTATGTGGTAGGGGGTAAGGCAGGGACTGGGAGGGTTTGGGTTTTAGGGAATGCGGGGTGGGATGTGGGGCAGCTGGTGCAGTTGGTGCTGCCTGGAATGATAGCAGCAGGGCTGTTTGGGTATGTAGTGAAGCGGGCGAGGTGGTATGTCTCGTGGCCTCAGGTTGCTCCGGAGTTGCTGGGTGTGCAGCCACCGTGGAAAGGGGGCCCGGAAGTATCAGGTGCTTCGTATGCTTCTGCGGGTTGTGGGGTTGGAGGAGGGTTTGATGGTGGCAGAGAAAAGAAGGAACAGTGAAGTGTTGGGTGTGGAAGAGACTCAGGTTGCCGCATTGTAAGATCCTGGTGATCAATGCTTGACAAGTTATGAACGCTCTATGGCCCCTGGTAAATCTAGCTGGTCAGATGTCAACATGGGAAGTGTGCACGGGCTTCGCGCAGGCAAGCACTTCGTGAATACACCCGGCGTGTTCGATTAGTTCGACCGTTTAGTCGACACGTTTGCTTCTATTAATCGATATGGGTTCTACGTGCGGCCCAAGGCCCCGGCGAAACGGAGTGAGATTTGTGTGAGGTGGCGACGCCGGCCCTACTGCTGCAGTGCTACCCACCCAGCACCTAGCCTGTGTAGCAAGCATACAAAGGAATCACAGGCAGTCTCGATCTGAAGCCCACACACATGTAATGTCTTCCGAAGATTCAGTTTGATGAGCCCGTTGACTATATCCCCCGGTTCTTGATTGCCACTGAATAGTACGGGAAGATTCCGGTGCTTTTGCAACTTCGGATGGAAGCCAGGCAGCTCAGCTTATGGTAGCAATAGCTTTGCACGAAAAACTACTAAAAAGGTCGCTAAGCGTAGCGGACTGGAATGGCTACTGGATTAACTAGTGTGGCCAGCCCTTTGGTATCATGCCTGCACCTGTGCGACGGCATTTGGAGCCAGCTGTCCACAGCCAAGCACAACGAGAAGGAATGTGTGAGCCTCAAGGCACTGACAGTCAGCATCAGGAGCTTCCTGAAGCCGCTTGAGTTTGAGCAGCTGTCGGAGGCCGGCCAGCATGCCATAGGTAAGCACTTTCTTTTGGCCCACGTAAAAGCCTCCTGTAACAGCATAGAACGCTACACAGCAGAGCTTATCTTACACAAGTGGTAGGTGAAACAAGACTCTGCCCTGTTATTGTGCGCTCTCCGTGTCGGAGGTAGTTTGAGTTGGGTGGTGTCCGCCTGCACGTCAGTCGCCGGCAACTCCTGTGAAGATGGAAGCCAAGTCCGCACAGTCACATACAGCTGCACCATAGTCATGTATCGCAAAGGCGACCGGGGAGATCTCGCTCATGGTTGAACCTGTGGGTCTCGCTTTGCAAGTATGCTTCTACTGGCCCAGTTGGTCGTCTGCTGACTGCCCGGTCAGCAAGTCGAAGCACCTGCCTGCTAATGTCATGTGGCCCTCATGCAGCTGGCTTGCGCGACTCCCTCGGCCAAGCCGAGTCACTAGTTGCTCGTGTGGTCCACATGGGCCCCCTGGTGTCACTCCTGATGGCGGGTGAGGTGCGACAGAAGTTCCTACGAGTCAACAGAGACCTGGTGCAGAACTTCACAGTGCTGGGCACAGGAGAAACCTTACTGGTAAGCAGACAGTTTCATACAAGGGGCTCAGGACACGTTGCTAATGTCCTGATCATGGATGGTAGCAACTTGTCTTCCATGAATAAAATAATCCTTGCAGGGATACCACTAAGCCTCCACCACAGCCCCAGCACCAGCAGCAGCAGCACCAGCCCCAGCAGCAGCCGCATCTTGGCCCCAGCAGCAGCAACAGCAGCAATAGCAGCAGCAGCAGCAGGGTCGCCAAGTACCTTAAGGTAAAGTACTTGGGGCCCCTGCTGCTGCTGGGGCTGATGCTGCTGCTGGTGCTGCTGCTGCTGCTGCTGCTGCTTGGGCTGGGCAAGCGGTGGAGTCTAAAGTACTTTTTTGTGCTATACCATAGCAAACAAATTGCTATAAGCCCCATGTAGCCAGGCAGCAATTGTGGATTAATCCTCGACAAACTTGTTGACTGGCTGGTACATCAGGGCATGTATTATTCCAGCGCATGCTGTGAACACGCTTCCTCCACAATAGGCTTCGAGCTGCAAGGCACTCAGTAATCGTGCTGAACCCTGTCGTAGTCCTAATACAGGGGTGCCGTACCTAGTGTTAAGTGCGATTTGATGCTGCTTCCTTGCTCCTTGCGGCCGTTACAGCAATAGCAGGAGTGAGGAGCAATTGTGCTCCGGAACTCTGCCAAGGATAAGTAGGCAGAGTGATTAAGCAGCCAAAGCAACCAGGCTATCCTATTCCACATAATCCTATGGCATGCCATGTATGTAACAGCTTGAAGCGCCGGGCCTATGGCACCTTTTGCTATGGCATATTACGACATGACATAATACTATTATGTATAACCATTTACTAAGCTAGAGAGGTGTACAGCATCATCCTGACAGTTAAGCCGCCATCCTTCAAGCAGTAGTGCTTTTTTGTTCTTTAATTACAGGTCATGATATGCCATAGCGAAAGTGCCATAGGCCCCGCACCTCAAGCCCCTCTAAAAAACAGCGAGGTGGAACAGATGTGGGTTATTGTCGGCATGCAACCATAATAATGCCTAAACATGAGGTCCAGCAGCTAGGTCAAAAGCACCCAAAACCTCCACTGCCCCAGTGGGGGCCAATAAGAGCCTCCTTCCTACTTTGGGAATCAAGGAGGGCTTGCAAGCCCAGGCGCAAGCAGTTGTTCTTCAATAGTTTAGCTTTAATCAGCTGTGTTTCTACGCAGCAGTTCATGTTTGCCATAGGTAAAGCAGTTACACTCCGCTGTGCTGCGCTCTTGCAGAGCTCTGTACTGCCTTCACTTCACTTAATCATCTTCTCCCCTCAAAAGAACATGTTTGCCACTGCAAGCCATCTAAGTTAAGCCATGTGGTGTGTTGCTTGCAGAACCGCCAAGAAGACAAGGATCAGGAGATCCATGAGATTCTGGGACACCTGCGCCGCTTCAAAAGGACCTTCTTCACTGAGATGGAGCAGCTGGGTGACAGGTGAGTGACATCTTAGTGACTTTTGAGTGCCAAGTGACACCTGCATTCACTAGTCAAGCAGCTCAGCTTCTTTTGGCTCATGCAGCAGCTCTTACTCCCGTTAGGGTATCGCTGCAAGCAAGACAGAATTGTAAGCACAAAATTTTTGCTCACTCCTCTCCAACAATGCAGGCTTTTGAATCGACTGAAGTTCAATATCAAAGTGAGGCTCTGACCACAGTACCTTTAAGGCGTTCAATACCCTTATCTTGACAATTTTGTACACTCCATGACACTCCATGATACCTGGGCCCTGCCAAGCCAACTGGCGTGTGTTCAGTCTTACCTCTTTCCTGTTAGAAAAAAACAAATAAATCATGTATTTCTTAGGTTGCTGAGCACAGCTGCAGCAGCACAGCAGCAGCAAGTGCATCCTGAAGCCCTGCAACAAAGGTTGCTGGACCAGCTGAGAGTCTGTGATGAAGTCGTGGCTCTGAGCCCAGAAGAGCTGCTGGAGGAGTTGAAGGCCTTGCAGCTGCATGCACTGTATGGGGTGGAGGACTTTGAGGCTAAGCCTGGGCACGCTAAGATGATGCTAGGACACGGGAGGACAGAGCAGTTTTTGGTGGAGCAGGTGGGAAGGGGTGGGGAGGGGCAGGGACTGGGTCAATTGCAGGAGGTGTGTTCTAATGAGGACTTTGAGGCCAAGCCAGGGGACGCTAAGATGATGTTAGGACATGAGAGGACAGAGCATTTCTTGGTGGAGCAGGCAGGAAGGGAGACAGGGTCAACTGTGGGATGTGCGTTTCTATAAGGCGGAGGACTTGAGGCTCACCGTGGGGCAGGCAAAGATGGTACTGGGACATGAGAGGGGAGAGACGTTCTCAGTGGAGAAGGTGGAATCTTTGGCAGGGGGTGGTGGTGGGGCGGGGCATGGGGGAGGCAAGGGGGGGGGGGGGGCAAGGGGGGGGGGCAAGGGCTTATTGATAGCTGGAGGTGCAAGAGGGGGATGGAGGTGGCAGAGATTTGCGCGGCGTGTACTGTACGGCTTTGGAGGTAAGGCGGCAAGGCAAAGATGATGTTAAGATTACTGACAATTTAGCAGTTGCCGGCTGGTGGAACAGGTGAGAGGGGTTAGTGGGAGGTGGTGGTGGGTGGGGGATTAGTGGGAGGATTTGAAGTGCTTGATGAGTTGTCAAGGGGGTTGGTGGCGGTAACCTCATGGTAATGGGATGGGGGAGACAGCTGAAAGCACTGGAACAGTGAAAGGGGGTACAGGGGGTGCAGGGGACAGAAATGGGATGAAAATCAGAGTCGAGAGGACAGAAACGAGATGCAAAGCTGAGTTGAGAACATTGCAGGGGGGTACAGCAGACTGCAGAAAGGGAGTGGAGGTTGGGGCCCTAAATGGGAAGGGCTGGGATGAGAGTGTAGGCTTGCCTGGTTTCCGATTGGTAGAACTGGATGATGGGGTTCCTGTGCATGGAGGGTTGACCAATGGAGGTCACTTAGTGAGATGCTGGTTATTCAGGCTTTCTGTCAGTATAACTGCAATAGCCACATATCTCTCCACCTTAAGTTGTCATTTTGTTGAAGGTGCACCACTTGTAAGCCAAGAAAGAGCACAGCCCCAGACAGTTTGCTTACTGTTGTCAAAACAGTGTGTATTCTATATCCTACTAACATGTTCATGTTTCTGCTTTGCCTGTGCAGCTGTGTGCTGCTCTTGCTCCCAAAGCCGCCCGAGCGAGTGGTTCTCTTACCCCAAAAGCCGCCGCTCAGGTCCCCCCCACCTACCTCTGCCCCATTGGCCTCACCCCAATGCGCGACCCTGTCATGATCGCCGAAACCGGCCAGACCTACGAACGTGCCAACATTGAGCGCTGGTTGGAGAGCCACAACACATGCCCCTCTACCAGCGGAAGCCTTACAGTTCACCCCGTCCAGCTGATCCCGAACTACTCGCTCAGGCAGTCAATTGACTTGTGGGCCAAAGAGCAGGTGATCACATTGCCAGCAGCGCCGGTGCATGTCCCAATGTTTGCGGGAGGGTCGCCCGGTGCTAGCAGCAGCAGCGGCAGGGTCGGAAGCAGCAGCACAGCAGCAGCAGGAGGAGTTCACAGAGGAGCAAGAACCAATGGTGTCACATCATCTCTTCCTTCACCACCAGCTGGGTCTTTCGGGTCATTTTCTTCGGCATCAATTGCTGTGGGCGGAGGAAGGGCTCCGTCTGCACCACTGATGGTTACACCCAATGTGTCCCCCCGCAGCGCCGGCAGCAGCAGCAGCTCTCATAGTCCTGCTTACATAGCTGTGGACATTCCACCAGAAGCCAGTGCGCCACCCTCCTTTGCTAGCGGCAGTACAAGCTACACACCGGGGGGTACAATTACCGGTAGTTACACTCGAGTTGCTGCAGCTAGTAATGCGGCAGTTGCGGGGAGTGGCCCGGCAAGCAGCTACTATCCTGTAGTGGATGCTATTCCTGGGGGTTATGGCATTCCGGAAGAGCGATTTTATGATGCCAATGATGATACTCTCAGTCCTGACGATCAGGGCGGTCATGCTAGGGTTGATGTCTCTAAAGCACGGAAGGGTTCTACCAGTGGAGGAGCAGCAGTAGCAGGAGGGGCAGGAGGAGTAGGGGTACAGATGAGAGCTGGAAAGGGAGCAGGGGCGGAGGGAGGGAGCGCTAGTTCTACTAGGGAGGCAGGTGGAGGTGTGCGGGATGGAATTGCCATGCTAGGCCCTACCCCGACTCAGATGAGGCGGAACAGGGTTTGCAGGACGGCTTGTGCAGTGGTGTTGATTGCCATAGTGATACTGCTGGCGGCGGGTGTGGGTTTGGGCGTGGCATTCTATCTGAAGCAAACAAAGGCGAAGCAGCAGCAGGAGGGGCTTCTGAATGGAGGTGCAGCACCACAAAACAGTAGGGATTCAGGTAAGTAGTTGGACCCAACTATGTAGGTTTTCCTGCAATCTCCATACAGCATAGCCAACTGAGTGTGCCAGCGAGCAAGTAGACATACCTGACTCCGGAGGGAGACATACTGGTAGTCTCAATTGTGTGGAAGTAGCTTGCATGCACGTGAGAAGTTATCAGACTGGTAGCCTTGCTGCAGATGGTGCTGTACAGAAACAGAGGCCGTGATTTATACGTATTGCCCCACCCTGCCTGACATCTTGTAGACGGTGCAGCACCTGCCATCACAGGGTAGGAGCCCAGCGGCCCCAGACAATCTCCCCACAATTTGCATTTGTGAATCCTTTGCTCGGCAATGTTTGCGGCAGCTGTTTGCTGTGATGTGTCATTATGCCGTCAGCAGGATCTATAAGGTTGATTATGAGATGGCAAACTGATCCTGTCACAATGCTTTGGCTCTTCTCCTTTCCTTACAGGGCTGCAGGGAGGTGCCGTGGGGTCCTCGGGACCAGGCGCATCCCCAACCATACCATCACCTTCCCCATCACCTTCCCCCTCCCCCTCCCCCTCCCCCTCTCCCTCCCCCTCTCCCTCCCCCTCTCCCTCCCCCTCTCCCTCCCCCTCTCCCTCCCCCTCTCCCTCCCCCTCTCCCTCCCCTTCATCATTGCCAACACCAGCACCCTCATCACCTGCCGTCTCACCGCCGCCTTCCCCAAAGCCTGAAGTGGTGGCACCTGTGGCACCCACGGCCCCTGCGGCACCTGTAACTGCACCTGGAACTGCACCCACTGTGACTTCTGTGGCACCTGTGGCACCCGCGGGACCCGTGGCACCCACGGCACCAGCACCTGGTGCCAGCACCAGCACTTCGCTACCTGCTGCTGGAACGACTGCAGGTGGGTGGGACCTTTGATGTCTAGTTTACTGACCTAGTGCATTAAAAACCGTGGCTAGACCGTGGCACTAGGTTCAAGGTGGTATAGGTTATTTGGACCCCCCTGGTTTAGTTACCCTTTACGCCTCACAACTTCCTTGGCATACCATTGATGCCTCGCAACTAGCTTGCCAGTTTACGGCTTCACACCCCCTCGCCATTTATGTTTACAGTCGCAAATTGCAAAACATCAAAGTAGGTAAACCAGCCCTAATCGTGCCCAGAACCAGCCAAAGACGCATCTCTCCTCATCCATTTTTGAGTTCAATGGGGTGGGGCCACGGTCTGAGAAGCAAAGGTCATGTTCACCTTCGTTGCATTGATGCATCTATGCTCACTCCACCATGAGCGGCATCATACAATTAAGGGAATTAGCCTTACTGCAGTGAGCGCACCATGAGCCTCCTGGACACCACCAACATGTCCTATACCTAAGCAGCTCCCACTGACGACGCCCCCCAACCGCTGCTGTCTCTGCACTAACAGGCGCCCCGCCCAACACCTACTACTATGCGCCCAACATGTACATCCCCAACGACGTGGGAGATATTGACTGCAACTACAGGGACCCGCTGACAGGGGAGCACAAGTGGTTCTGCAAAATCTGCGGGGGGCTGGCGATGGTATTGACAAAATGCAATGCACGCAAAGACTGTGTTGCTTTTGATATGGAGGCGCCAGCGAATGGGAGCAAAACAGGATGTGGATATCTCAAATCTGCCAGAGGCCCGGTTGCTCCCCTCCCTGGGCATGGCCTGCACATCCGAGATCAGATAGGAGCTGGGAGTTTTAGGTTGGTGCCGGAAACCGAGACTATCAAGAATGAAATCAGCTGCGGATATGTTGACTCGATGGGCCCTCGGGGTTTCTGCAAGGTGTGTGGCGGCGTGAATGCTGTTATAGCACGCTGCAACACCTTTGCAGAGAAGTGCTTGGCTTTCAACATGGAAGACGATGATTGTGGGTACTTGAAGAGCGCAGCTATCTTCACCGAGAGGCCAGGTTTCATGTCTTATGAGAAACTATGAGCAGTTTGATGGTTGCCACGTACTCTTTGTAACTGCAAGAGTTGTTTACCAGGGATCTAAGTACTGGGGTGCCAAAAAGATAGGGGGAAAGAAAACTGCCGTAAGGGTAAGCTGGAGCAGGCATGGTTAGTAGTTGTGTTCTAATTAAGTTCTAATGTGTGCATGGTGCAATGTGTCCAACTGCTGCTTGCAAATATATAGTTGGTCAGGGCAAAACTAGCATGTTTTGGGACTTCCTTTAGCATTACTGAGCTGGGGGACTGATTTCTGGGACAGGCTGCAACTACTAAAGCAACACTGTCTGATGCGGACCCAGGTTTGAGATAGTGGGAGGAACTCTGTTGAGGTCACGTCTAGTCCGCTGTTGCAGTGGTAAGTCTTGTCACTGACTATTGTCATGCCTATCGACCTTGCTGCACGATTGGATTCAACACACTGGGGTTCAGACTTGCACGGGCGGGTGACAGATAGAGTTGGCAGGGGGCACTTGAGTGCACGTTGTTGATTGCTTATCATAATTATGCCTGGACAACTAAGCCTGAGGGCATGAGTTGCACATGTTCAAGGTTTTGGGTTTATATTTTGAGGTTTCAACTCAAGCTGATTGTCATGGCTTATGCCATGAGTTGCACAAGCACGACAATACACACATTGCTACCAGCCAATACAGACTCATCCCTCATCATTTAGGGCACGTTTTGACGCGCAGTGTTCAGGAGTCCATGCGACTAGTTATGCATCTGCCCCTGTGCCGCTACCTTATTTCACAGAGGGACTGTCCACTACATGTTAACTCCCAAGTCAGTTGCTCAAAACCTGTCACTTGATACTGTAGACACCGCTAATGTCCTGCAGAGGAATCCACCTAAGCAATTAATAATCCGTCGCTCGTATGTTTCAAGGTCTGTTGGTTTGCTAGTTATGTTGGAGGCGTTGCTAGCTACACCACTCATCCTGCTGAAATTAATTGTATTTGTATGTGACGCTCCATGTGAACCTTGGGCCTGATTCTTGACGGCAGTGAAGTTGCATACAAGCGCGAAGCCTCCTGTTAGTAACATGCACAGGCAGGGTTTCTGCTCCGCAGAATATAAAGTGTATAAAAACTAATCTAAACACTGTTCTTCCAGCTGTGTGAATGGGATTGGAGTTACGTGGCTGAGTGAGAGCTGTTACATAGGACTTTACTAGCCTGTGGCTGCTTGTGATTGGGCCGTGTTTAAATTTGGCTGCCATCCATCCTGACAGGAGAGAGAGAGAGAGAGAGAGAGAGAGATCTACGCGAGGAGACCGTGTATTGTTCTCCAGCGTGGGATTGTGGGAAGGGTTCCTTGGTGTAAAGATTACACGGATCCCTTACCATCCCTTACCATCCTGACAGGCATCATTGTATGAGTACATTCAGAGCCCAATGGCTAGATGCATCATGTGATAAAACATGGTAGGGCCTTTGTGCCTGCCTCATTAAATCCTGAAGTTGTTCCGTTGGGTCCTGGGTTGTTGATGTGGTTGTTTGCACTCACCACAGCAGATTCTGTTGAGCTATGCCCAATTGTGTCTGACTACTGTCAAAGCAGTTGTATGCAGCTCAAGAGGCTCACATGGTCTTGTTCCTACGCTCTAGGATTGATCACTATCCAGTCTGTTATGGGAAGTTTGTGATGCATAAGTTCCATGACTCGGGCGCAACGTTGTCTCGCAGACATTGAAGTACCGACGCTCTTGACTTCCGCTAGGTTCAATGGCTGCATACTTGCACAGGCTCGACCTCAGCTTTAGTCTGCTGCTGACGATATCCATACATTCTTCTTTTGGTACCACACTGCTTGTTTGCTGAACCAGTACAGATTTGTGGATAAACAGTCTAACGATGGATGTCTTCACTTCCCCCCTTTGTCTTCACTTGTCAAAATCACACTTGGTCTTTGAGAAGCATTGGCATCTAAGGGTGTCGTCTCTTGTTGAAGGTTGGAACAGTTGAAAGATCTAGAGGAAGATGTTCTTTGATTTTGCCTACCCCTCTAAGTTTGTACATGAGTAGCAGGGACACAAATGCATTGCTAAGGGAGGAGCAGTTTGTTGCATCAAGTTCATTGGCGGTGGCTTGTGCCTGCTGACCCTGCAAATCCCGCTCCGTGTGAGGGGGGGGGGGAAAGGGAGGTCCAATAAAAGTGCTCCTTGCTACCTCTTCCTAGGGCTGCCTGGGTGTTTCAGGCCACCCAGCCATCGTCAGTGCTGCTGATGTTGCTGCATTCAGCAGATAAATCCTATTGCAAGATGCCAAGTACCGTTTTACAAACCCAAATGATTGCATCATGTTCACTTCTAGCTCATTTTCCATCTGGGTATCTATCTATCTATCACCCACCCAGGGCACTCCAACGAGGCCCATCCGGCATCGAGTGGCTTACCAATACATTACCTACTGGGAACAATGCTCCTCACTAGTTCCACTCCATATGTTCCTTACCCAGTCTTAAGGCTTTCCTACCAAGCACCGGTTGCATATCATTCAAAAGATGGGGTTGAAGACAACACCTGCCGACTATCTTCATATATGGTCGCCACAGTGACAAAGCAAGTAGAAACAATGGGTGAGGGGTTCGAAATGGTGGGGATTGCGGAAGATACGAATTAAACGCAAGCTAGAAGTGGATCATGACAGGTGTCGGTTTGAGGGATAGGGGCGAGGAGTGGGGTGTGGACATCCAGACCAGGAACATCTCCCCCCTTCCCGGCCCCCTCGGCTTCTGCCTGGCCTTCTGCTATATGGAGGTCGGCAGAACGCCTGCATAATTAGTTCCAACATACCTACCAGTATACTCGCATGAAAAACGGCGGCGGTGGACGAAAGAGCCCACCGTGCATATGCCGTTGTAGCGCTGCCCAGCCCATAGCAACGAGCAAATGTTTTGATGATACAGTATGTATAATATGTGTTCCCTGCTCATTGGCAAAGAGTGATGACAAGAGTCTGTGGTACCTTTTGACTGTGTTAAGAGAGACCACTGCACTGCCATCTGGGCCGTGCAGCACCCAAGCATGACTCCAACCGGGTTTGTTAGTGTGGTGTGTTGAGTAATAGCGAGTAATACCTTTTGAGTGGTACCTTTTGACTGTGTGTACCTTTAAATCTGTCAAGAGTCCCAGCCAGAGTGTCCGACACAGGCTGTGTCTTGGGATGTGTTGCTACACTGGAATGCTGATGCAGGTGCCACTGCTGCTAACAGCAACCAAGGTGATTAAGCGCGCCAGCTGCTCTAGAAACAACCTAAACCCTGAACCCTAAACCCTTTTACTGCCACATTGCAACCAATTATGCTGCAGGTGCTGCTGCTAACAACACCCAAACCAACCATGAGTTGCACCAGCTGCTTCGTAATCAATCTGCCCAGCAGCTCACTGGCCCCCATTTTGAGACCTGGCTGGACCCCAAGCGCTTCAGCCCAGGCAGCCTAGTGATGCAGGCGAGGAGGCTGTGGTACTACTCTACACTGCTGGCACCTTATGCTATGGGCAACCAGGGCTACGGGGCAGCAAGTAATGGTGGTGGTGAAGGTGGGGGTGTGCCCAGCAGTATCCCTGAGGCTGGCTTCAGTCCTGAGAGGATGGCTAAGTTGCAAGCAGCTGCAGGAGAGGCTTTTGTGGACCTGAAGAAGTTCAGGTAACTCCGCAAGGGTGAATTGTGGTTGTTTCTGTTGGATCGTATTCTGCTGGGATTCTCTGCAGTACATGTCGCTTAGCAATGCAGCTCAAGTTCTGCAAATGAAAATCATGTGTTTCTTTTTAAGGTTGGCTGGCCTACAGTGTTGCCGCATGCAATAAGAGTGGCACACCAGAGGAGTTTATTACTGATTACATATACAGAGAAATAAGACCGGAGGAATTACGGTAGTACAAGGACAGCATCAACTTGCATTTGGATTGATCCTCCTCTCTTTGCTCATCATGCTGCTTCTCATGCTGCTCCTCATGTCTATGTTTACCATAGTAGCACTACGGCTTTGCTCTCATCACTTATCAGGCAGAAAGAACAACGCAGAGAAGTGGGGAAACCCCATTTTGCATACGTAAAGGGAGGAGGAAGAGGGGTGACTTGTCAGACACAGACCGAGCGTTTCTGTCTCCTTATCCGTGCCTACTCTGTGCGTGTACTGGAGCCCTCAAGTGCTTTAGTACTGGGGTGCAGGGGTTGCTATCTGCCCAACCAGTGTTGAGTTCCACCTCCCTGATTTTTGTGACGGCTTGAGGGGCCTATAGTATGGCATTTTTTATGGCATATCATGAAATGAAATCAATTTCAAACCCAAGCGGATACCATTGGTGCCTACTCCCCAGTTGCAGAGCTGTCCTCTGTAGATTTCCCGCTGTGTCTGCTACCTCTTCCGTACAGCACCTTGGAAGCTATGTCTCCGTGTTAGCACATTACCTTCGCCTGTTTGACAGTGTCCTCTCCTCCTTCCCATTTCCTGCCCTCAAGAGCCTGTCCTCTTCCAACCTACAGTCATGTTCATTGTTCTTTTATTTGATCATTGTGCACAATACTGCATGCCTTTGATCTCGTGTCTCCTCTTTCCCCCCCTTTTCTGCAGTATTGCTCATGTTTTACTCTAAACCCTAAACAGCCCACGTTTCTCCATGTTTCCTTAAACCCTAAACCCTCATGTTTCTCCTTGCTCATGTTGCTCCCTACACCCTTACCCCTGGACCCTCATGTATCTCCTTGTTCATGTTTCTCACTAAACCCTAAACCCTCATAAATCTCCATGTTCATGTTTCTCCCTAAAATCTGAACCCTCATGTTTTCCTTGTTTATGTGTTTAGCTAAAACCTAAACCCTAAACCCTCATGATTCTCCTTGTTCAAGTTCATGCGCTCTCCTGAGCTTTCCCTTTTGGTCTGTCAACTCCTCATCGATCATAATCTGTGCTTCGCCCTTTTATGCTCCTCTTCCATGCCCTGTCTCCTATGAGTAACCAACAATTGTCCGTGTCGGCCTCCTTTCCTTGCATTGTCGGCAAGCAATCTCTGCTTTTGTTCAATATCAGTTAACTCTCAATCTCTGTGAGCATGGTCAGTGTCCCTACTTTGTCAACGACTGCAGAATTTGCAGAATTGTCACTATCTAATGCTTCTGTCTCTTGCGCCTCCACATGACTACATGTTGCCTAGTGGCGGTTGGCAGTTCTCATTCAATGACACCGACAGGCCCCAATGGGACCCCCAGATCCATATGTACGGTGTGGCTTTCGTACTCAACGCCCTCTCAACCTACTATCACACCACAGGCAATGCTGAAGCAGGTATCCTTGCACATGCCACTTTCAAAAGCATCTACGCAAGGCGGGCAGCAGATGGTGGCGTCTTCCCCGGGGCTTACGAGCTAGACTACAAGACAGAGCTTGCGAAGCCGAAGGACGTCCTTGGCCGTGACCGGAAGGGGCGTGGGTCCGTGAATGTGCATATTCACTTAGTTGAAGCTCTCACCGCATATCACGCATTTGTGGCTGCTAAAGGAAACGATGCAGAGCTGAAGCAGCGGAGTGCTGGGGCTCTGGAGGGTGCTGCCGAGCTTGTTGCGGGGATGAAGGCTGGACCTAGGATGGTGGAGTTGCGTGATGCTGTGCATGCAACAAAGCCAGCACAGAACCGTGATCCAACAGATGAGCAGGTGATGTTCCTGCCAGGCCATAATGTAGAAGCAACGTTCCTGATAAATGATGCATATGATGTGTTAGGCAAAGCCGGGGCCTGGAGAGGCTTTCACAGAGGAGATTCTTGACGAGGCTGATGAACATTGGATGGTAACTCAAGGAGGCTTTTGCTGGCTGCCACATATCATAGTGAGTAGTGACACTGCTGGTGACACTCCTGGTGACATGGGTGATGGGAACTGGAGCATTGGGAGGGAACCTTGGCAGGCAGAAATAAACTGGTGGGGGCAGATAGAATTAGTAAATGCACTAGTGCATGCAGATAAGGGCTATGGGGGCCCAGGCACAAAAGCTGGTAACAAGTACATTCAGCGAGCAGCCAAGACATGGGAACTTGTGTCGCAGCGGTTTGTGAATTCAACTTCGGGTGCCCTGCATGAGACTGTTGACAGGAAAACACTGATTGGGGATGGGATCAACGAGTTTGGTCCTTGGAAAGCATGCTATCATACTACTAGGGCATTGGTGAGGTCATTGGTAGGGGGGGTAGCTCAATTGGTAGAGCAGCGGACTTCGAATCCTCAGATCCGGTGTTCGAGTCCCGGTCTCCTCGCCGCCCTTAGCCGGGGCCTCTCAAGAAAAAGGTTACAGGTATCCGCGTTGCCTAGACAATGGATTCGTCTGTTCAATGGGCTAACGGTCTGATCAACTGGGCAACACCGTCGCCGCAAGGCCGTGCAATGAGTCAGTCTGACTTCCGGTCTTGGACCCGGACGTTAAAATTGGTTTGTTTGTTTGTTCATTGCAGGCTTTGACACCTGGGATTAGTGCTCCTTGTGGAGCTGCCATTGTAAATGTTGCTGTTGCTTCGATCCGTGCTGGCTCTTTGCAAGTGCAGCCAGGTGCATGATGTGCAGTTTGTACTTGCTAGGCGATGGTTACGTTGTCCATTCTTCAAAACAGTTATCCTGGTGACCTCCATGTATATGCCAAACATGATTCAGATTCAGATGTATCCGAAAGTAGGTGAATGTGCATCTTCTCTGTTGTACATTTACATCAATCTCAACCGATCAGCCGCTTAACTAGTGCCATATGTTTTACGTAAACATCACTAATTGGACGTCAATTTTGTGTCCTTTTTTATTCTTTAGAGTTTCCGGAAGTTGCCAACATGCCGGTCTCCCAACATTTAATGTTGGCCTACGGGTGTTGTAAAATGTGACGTCCCCATACAGATATGTCTAGTGCAGATTAAAGGAGCCCCATATCGCAGCGAGGGAGGTTCGATCTCCCGCGGGCAATGCCCACCAAGTTAGCAGCCTGGCACCTTAACCACTCGGCCATCGCTGCTTTGGTATTCCCATCTTCCGCCAGACTCCCGATGCGAGGAATGGGGAAATGCGTCCGCCGGGACTCGAACCCGGGCCTGGTCCGTGGCAGGGACCTATCATACCCCTAGACAACGGACGTGTTTTCATCGACACAGAGGCACTACCGAGGTTCGAACTCGGGTTACTGGATTCAGAGTCCAGTGTGATAGACCACTACACTATAGCGCCACGTTGCATCAACCGCCCTGAGAGGGTAGAACAGGCTCCACCGCTCTGCAGCAGGGCAGCCTTACACTGGTTTCGAAGCAAAAATCGGTTTTTTGCAGTTCCTTGGGGGGCCTGGTTTACACAGGCGAACATCAAATGCCCATTTATTGCACCAATTACCCCCAATTAAATATAACCAGATTACCAACTAGCCCAGAAGGGCATCCCTAACCCTATCTAGCCAATGAAGAACCATTTGTTAAGAGAGACCACTGCACAGCCCTCCGGGCCATGCAGCACCCAAGCATGACGTCAACCAGTTTGTTAGGGGTGTGGGGTGGTGAGTAAGTGAGAGAATAGAGAGCGGTATTGACGCGCGACTGAGCCAAGCAGACCGTAAGCGGAACATGATACACATCTTACATTGCTAATTCAGGAAGCACTGCCAATCCGAGTCAGATGCGTTGTGACTGGCCAACATCCCCTTCCCTGCCTACCCCCTGGCCTGAACGAGTCCGAATGCAGGCTAACGCTGAATACGCTGAACTATACGAAGGAATGCAAAGGACCTAAGCGACAAGCAGGCATACTCGCGAAAATACAGACAAAACAAGCGAGTAATACAGGTCATACGAGCAAAAATGCACCTAGAACGCGACAGAGAGCTGGGCTACACCATTTGGTGTAGCCGTTCTTACTGTTGGTGTAAAGCATTGCCGCATGGGCAGTGTGTGCAAGTTGCAGAGCAGCTCGCTTGTGCATGCTGTGTTGAGGTTACGTTGTGGCATTGCCACCATGGAAGCCAGCCAAGCAAGCCGCTGGAAGCAAGCAATGCTTGTGCATGCTGAAGGCTATGGCATGATTTGAGAAATGAGAGACTCAGCGGCAGTGACGGCTTACTCAGTGAAACCCTCAATGCCTGGACTGCCTGCATACTGTGCATACAGCTGCAGCTCTAACCTGAGTTGTCGGGTCAGTCCATGGATGGCAGCGAGTCCATCGCCTTTTAACCTGGCCAGCCCATGCAGCTTTTGCCTGCCTGGCATGCGTATGCTGTAAGCCTTAAGATGCATCTGCACGGGATGCAGGCACCGCATCACTATGTGAGTGTTAATGCTGCCGATCTGCTGGATGCCGATGACTGATGCAAGCAGCAATCAGGAACCTTGCAGGCAACCTCCAGCAATGGCACGGAATCTAGCGTGCTGAATACTCGGCTGCAATACGTGTTTACCACGTGCCCCGCTGGCTGCCTGCAGCTGCAGGCAGGACTATGTCTCGAGCATGCCCATCGTCCACGACCCTCGGGCCAAAAGATGAACAACCATTAAGGCAAGGGACACCATGTAATCGTAGCTTATGGACAACATAGTTTGAAACGTGCGAAGTGAAGGCGGAGTCCAGCATACGTGGTACAACTTCGACCGGAGTGAACGGCAGCCACCAGAGGGCACAGGGACACTGGGTAAAATCATGAGGGCAATCGAAAAAAACTCGTTATTACTTTGTGGGGAAGGCTTAGAAAGGCGTCCTGGACGCAGGTTCACTGCCATTAATGGCTGTGACAGGATGTAATTCGAATTGCCGCTGAAACTTGTTTCCGCACCATCGGGGAGGCTTGGTAGCAAGGGCTCGCCCTTTGGACACCCTTTAGGGATTGAGAGACATTGAGGAACACATAAGCCACCGATGCGCAAAGTCTGACAGCTTCAAACGGGCTGCAGGGTGTAAAAGTCGCATTCTGGCGTTCTACCGGTGTAACCCGTTGTCACTCCTTCGTCACTTGCCTATGCTTGGGAACATAGAACGGTAATTATACTGAAGTACCAAAAAGTCTTGCTCCAAACATTAGTAAGCTGACATTTGCCCTCCCAGTCCTTGTGAAGGACACGTACCACACTCAGATCGTTCAGCACACAATGACCCCACCTAACAAGAGGCCGGCCACGCCTTTTCTTGTTGTCACCCGGCATACAACGATGAATGAAACAAAGCTACATGCGGTAGCCTGCCTGACACTTGTGCAACTCATCACGCAAGATGATGTACTTAGCTGGGTGTGGCTAAGCTTTTCACAATGGCGCAGTCGGTATCCATACCTGGCTGTCACAGGACTGGCTCAGGTTCGATTCCTAGTTGTAACGTTACTTTCTGTCTCAACCATAGTTTGCCTCGATTCAGGATAGAACTGCGATTGAGACCAGTTGGGCTGGCGCATGTTCGATTCCTGCGACTGTAATGTCATTTCTTTCAAACTTAGAAATACTAAACATGCCCCAGCTACCTATATAAGCCGTTGGTTGTAATCATGCACACAACTAGTAGAGATGCGCTCCCACATATGGACGCGACATGTGCATTACTGTGCTGATGAACAAATTTATGCCAAGCAAGGATGCATCTAACTGAAGACAGCTGGTGTCAACCGCTCGAGCATACAAGTCAGTGACTTCTTTGTGTCAGTGCCCATGCCACAGCCCCAAAAAACAGCAGAGTAGGCAACACATAGGCCATATAGCGCATTGTCTGCCTGAGACCGAGACTGCCATCAATCCCCATTTCTTGCTGCCCAAGAAGGAGATGGTACATGTCGCTTTTATGCCAAATACAGCCAACGCTCATTCAGTCATCGCAGAGGTGCGGATAAAACCAAAACTAGGCCATTGTACTGCAGAAGTAGTACTTTTAGTTTCAGTAGTACAAAGTGGCATTCAAGACCACAAGATAACTTGCAAGCCCACTATGAGCTGAAGGGGCCTATTACATTTTGCCTTTACACGGCATTACACGGCTTTAACCCTTTACCGTCCGAGGGACATTTTTGTCCCCGAGCTGGAAACCGCAATTTCGGCCGATATAGCTCAACGGGTGATAGCACCCCAAAAATCGGGGTACTATAGACTGAAATTCACCCCAAATACCGGTGCCCTACCAACCATTTTTGGGGGAACCCAACTCAACATTCCAACAAACAGATATGCTCGAAGAGCGTGCACTTGAGCGTTTCTGCAGCGCAGTAATAGTAAAAAGAACGTCTAGGCTTAGGTGTGACCAATGCCTACCATCTCTAGGATTCTAGGACCAATACTGTGTGCATACCTGCCAGCAACCGATGGCTGACGCTAGAACCAAAGCTGCCCCTGGATTTAAGTTGTGCACAAACATTAATTGTAAAGATAGCAACAATGAGCGCACGCAGATTGGCGTAAAAACAAAGCAATGCCCCCACTGCCGTGAGGAACAGATTCGCCGCGGTAGAAGACTGCAGTACGCCGAGACAGCAGACTCCCTGGCCATCGGGGGGAAGCGGGCACACGTTAGCAACAAAGCGAAGCCTCAGAGGAAAAGGGTGGTTAACGCGAGCTCGCAACTGCCCTCCACTAGCAGTCCCCATGGCGACGAGCCCCCCGAGCCTGCCAGTAGTAGAGATCATGCGGGCCCAGGTGACGGAAACATGCGGATCTGTCGCTATCAGATAGGGAAGTGCAAGCTCAGGCTGGTGTTTGTGTGCAAATGCAGAGCCATGTGTGGAACAGGAGCTGCATCAGCTGGGACCAGCTGGTCCAATTGCTGGTCCTCTACCTTTAGGTCATGAACACAAGCCCCAGAGGCCTACAACAGCAGCATCAGGCAGGGCAACGTATGCCGGTGTGGCACTGGATCAGACACAGCAGTATCTGCTTGCAGCAGGCAGTGGCAGGATGCTGTTCCAGCTACCAGTACCCTGTGGTGTGCTCGGCTCCGTTGTCACATATGTGGCAGCTGATTGCAGCTTTGACAAGGACCATGGCAGTATTGCTGTGAGCAGCAGCAGGTTCTACCATGTTTACGCAGTCCCAATCAGGCTCAAAGAGGATGTGGCCAGCATAGTGGTGTTATGTGAATGCAGCAGCATGGGACCTGCTTGGAGCTCATTGCGTGGCCAGGACCTGACACAGTGCAGTGCGGAGGGTGATTTATACAAGGCATATATCTCTACTGGGACAGTTTCATAGCCCAGCAGTAGCTCTTGTTACCAATGCCTGGGTCAGGGTCCCATAGAGCAGTGCACCGGTATTAGGCTGCTTATTCCCACTTGTGGTCCCTGCAGATGTGGAGACAGTGTGTTCCTCCTGCATCCATGCCGCGGCTGTACAGGAGAAGCACCGCCAGGAGCTTGAGGACTGGCTGCAGACTGTACCCGATGCCCTTTTGCATGGGACAGTGAAGCAAGAAGAGGTGGTGTGCCCCTGGCAGCAGCAGCAGCAGCAGCAGCAGGAGCAGCAACAGCAGCTCAGCCGCCAGCCTCTTGTTGTGCTGGATGTAGAGGACGTCCTGGTCTCCTATGCAGTGGGTGACAGGAGGGTTGTAGCCAATGTGACAGATGAGGGGTTCTTGCGCTGCTGCTTTTGCCCTCCTGTGCGTCAAATGCAGTGCAACCATGTGAAGGCTCTTTGGCAGTACGCGCAAACAGACCCTTTTGGTCAGGACGTGTTTGAGGGTGCAGTGATGCAACAGCAGGCTGGTCAGCAGGCACAGCAACCCAAGACACAGTCCATAGCGCCCAGCTCAGTCAGCCAGTCACGTATTGTGCTGGGTCCTCAGCTGATGTTCAAGCAGCGGGTGGACACAGGTGAGCAGTGCTGTGGTCATCAGCCTTTGGCATTGGCAGGCAATCTGCACCTTGAATGGAGCTTAGCTAGCGAAGAGGAGGAATAGGACGCCTCGACCAGCACCATGTGTATACACATTTCTTCTTGTGCAGGATGTAGCTGATTTTGTAGTTTGTCCCTTGATCTGTCTCTTGTGTAAGTTGCTTCTGCTGCAATATGATCAGTTGCTGGCACTGCTGCTGCACTATTATGTGCTTGGGTTAGGGTTTAGGTGCCTACTATTGCCTGACGCTTACTTGCAACATGTTGTTGCTGCTGCTATCCGAGCCGAATGCGGTGCTTGTCCTCGGAATTGCTGTTGCTGCTGCAAGGACTGTTGTGAGTATGTTTTCAGTCTAAAGCTTGAATCCACACTATGGCAATATGCTTGTAGGCTTTGCTGTGATGACCTGCAACTCCTGCCAGCTCCATGAACAGCACAACGGTGCTCTGGGATGTTCTCACCTAGTGCCAGAGGTGCCTGACACGGTCTGCAAGTGTGGAGCCCCTTGGAGCAGTGCCGACCCAGTCCAGCAGGGGTGGTTGCAGGAGGAGCAGGGTGTCCTCTTGGCGCCCACTGTGGCCCGGCGTGTGAAGGTGTACTACCGGCGGTGTAGCTCCTGTAGCAACCGCCTGCCGTACACTGGTGACAAGGATGCAGTGTTCAACCATAGTCACAAGTACCTCATGTGCCACGAGGTGGGACTGCAGTTCTGGCTCCTCTTCACCAAGCAGCGGCTGACTTTCAGTGCACACCACGAGCAATTGAAGGTCCACTACGAGCTACACGGCTGTGCAGAGCTGCTGCCATCACGTAACACACACAGGTAAGCAGGGTATTACGGAATAGGCTGATGTAGAAATGGATGTGTCCAATAGGCATTGTTGCTGCTGTACTTACGTCCTACTGCTTTGCAGTAGTGCTTACGCCCAGCAGCGTTGCTGCTGGGAGCAAGGCTTGTTGCAGCTGTAGGGCATTGTTTAGCTCTCAACTCACGTCTGCGCATGTTGCAGCTGCAAATAATGAGCTCGTAACTAGAATGGTGGAGAGCTTATTCCTGCAACCATGCGTGCTACTGCTCTTTTAGGGTACACTGTGAATCTAATGTTAGTTCTCCTTTGCAATGCAACCGAACACATGTTCTGCCTATAGGGTGATGATGCATAACTTTCTGGAATGCTTGGAGGTGCCATACGAGGAGTTGTTCTGCTGCCCAATCTGTCGGGACTCTCCTCCTGTGGTGGTCTTGGACTGCAAGGAGATGGGCATTCAGCGGCAGCATGCCCAGCACTGTGAGAGACCTGTGGATGGGGGGCTCAGGGCGCCCGAGGCACTGTAAGTTGTGCATCACCTTTTCTTGGCTATGGGTGTGGGGTGTTTTTATGAAATGTTTCATAGCTGTGCCTTTGTGCTGATTGATTTGGGGTTCAGTGGTGATATGCTTGCTATGGCTAATCTCTAGGGTTCTTGCTGCCTTGTATATATGTTGTGGAAATCATGCTACCTGCAGTCCCTAATTGTCCTTGTGGCTTTCCCCTTGTACTCCTGCTTTAACCAGCAAGTTTGAGGATGCTGTGCCAATTGGCAACCCCAAAGTGCGTTCTGGACTGTGGAAGTGGGCCAATGGTACAGACCTGACTGAGGCTGAGGCAGAGGAAGTGGTGGTGGCGGCAGAGGACTCTGAACCTGAGGTCTATCAGGTGCTGCAGCACATGGCTGGCAGGTGAGCCTCCCTATGTTGCCATTAGCACATCCCAACTCTTTGCAAGCAGCACACTAGCCATGGCTTGTATGATTGGAGGCAACTGCTGTGAGAAGCGCTGCAGTTAAGCACACCGCAATTAGCAGCACCCTTGCTACAGCTGCCAAAGGTCTCACCAGCTCTGCGATACGGTGACTCCGTAGGCTGTCATAGATGCTGTTCATCTCTTGCCTCTTAAGGTTGTACACCGCCTGGCTGTCCCAAACATCCTCCCTTGACCAGAACTCAGGCACCACAGGCAGCTCGGTGTCTTCTTCGCGTGCTCTGTCCCAAGCTTTGAAGGGTTGGCCGATATCTGCAGGCCATTGAATACAGACGTTAACAACCAAGCAGGTAGGGCATCTTCTATGGTGGACATACACTGGAAGTGGAGAGCAATGGGGCAAGAACAGGCTACCGTGCTTATGACCGTTCTATGGGCTACGCGTTGTCCTGTGCCAACTCCCACTTTGTATAGGCTCTGTGAGCATCCCAGCCATACACCAGACTGCAATCAGCATATTGTTGGTCGGCGCTATCGGCTTTCCCTCTGATCCTAACAGACAACGGTTCACAATTAGCATACCTTTGTTGAAGTGCCGGCTCAGTGCCTGCTTCAGCAGCGCCATGCTAGCCTGTTGCACAGCTTTAAGATTGGGGAAGTCAGATGCCTGCTGCCGCCTCAAGTCCGCCAGCCTGCACAGTGGAGGATAGATCAACCTTGCATTCAAACCCCCAAACATTTGTGACTGCTGCGACTGGCTGATGCACTGGCAAACATGGGTGCTGGGTGTTGAGTCCACCAATACTTACTCCTTAGAGCCCCCACCATGTCTCCAGCTGTACACAGCTGCAATTACATGTTCCTTCACAACCCATTTGTCTCCTTTCCGATCTGCCAGTATGCTGCACAAGTCGTAGGTCCCCTCGACCACATACTTCTTCTGCATGTTCCCATGCTTGTCGGGGACCTCAAACGCAAAGAAGTGAAGGTGACATCCATCCACTTCCTGGGCCAAGATATGAGCCTGTTCCAGCAGAGGGTAATGGGTAAGCCTCGGTTGTGCTGCCAGGTGCAAACCTGCAGCGTGCAACTACCTTGCCCACTACTGTCTCCGCTTTTGTATCGAAGTGGCTAGCCCTTTTCTTAGGCGGGACCTTATCCCCAAGTTTCCGCTTGGGTTTAGCTGCTGGCCCCTGGTTGTCCTCGTCGATGTCCTCTTCAGAAGACATGCCCCCATCAGAGCCTTCATCGGGCACGCTTCCTCCGCTAGGTGGTTCAGGCATTGCTATGCAGAGGCTACAAAGGAGCTACGAAGGATGGACATGATCCGCAAGGTCTGGCTGGTGCAGAGTAAGGGTTACATGTAGGGCATCAGACAGAGCTAGGCGGGCACTCTAAGGCGCAGGCCCTTAACAATCTTCAAATGCACTAGGCGAGCACGTGCTTAGGTGCGTTGGAGTGTGCGTATAGCTGCGCTAAGGTTGCGGACGCACTCACGAAATATCTACGGTTAGGTACCCATATTTCATGCCAAATTCAAACGTATGCCCCTCCATATTCCTCTATGTTCTATAGGTGTAACCTGGCTCCGTTGCTGACGCAGCATGAGTCGTCCATCTCCGGCAGCGGAATGTTAGATCTCCCGGGTGCTGCTGCTCTAAGCTGCTGAGTATGTGAAATGCTCTCCACGTATCGGACTAGATTGTTGAGGGGAACAAGAGTTGCAGCCACAGTACCAGAGCCAGAGGTGAGCCGTGGCAAGTCCTCAATTAGGAGGTGCGGTACGGCGGTATGTACTATGTTCCAATAGTACAAGCCATGCCAAGCCCACTTAGCAGGCTCATCTCATAAATACTAGGTCCTTCACATCTATGACTATGTACCTTACAGTCATGGGGTACGGTGTGCAGTCTTCGATGCGGATATGTCACCCTCTCACACTTGGGCAACTGGCTCCTCGGGCACACCGACTTGGGCAACTCGTGCCTCGGGCAGACCCGTCCGTCCGTCCTGGGCAGGCGGTTGTCCGGAGGGTCTCCTGCTGATTTCACACTTCGCCCGTGGCTGACCGAGCCTCGCAGGTGGAACATGCAAGCCTTACTTCTATCCCCACAGACGGGCTGGTGTTGCTGCTGGTGCAAACCTGATCATCAACTTCCATCCGGAGCTGTTCAACCAAGTAAGCAAGAAGGGATTTCTCCCCCTTCTCTGCGTAGTACTATCTCTCTCTCTCTCTCTCAACCAAGTAAGCGGACCGAGCGGGAAAGAAGAAGAACGTTGCGCATGACAAGCGACCTAGATGAGTCGGTAAAGCTATCACATGCCTTGTTACCAGGAACGGAAGGACCTGCCTTCTACCAGAATGTCTACCAGCCCTAACATCCTATGAACAAACAAAACATTCATAAGTGAAATCCTGACTGCAATCGCAATACAAGAAGTGATGCCCGCAGGGTCATCAATATCCTACTAATTCTGGTTCCAACACAAATGGAAACAGACTAACAGTGGTATCACACCATCGATACCATACCATCTTCTAATACATACACAAATCCGCATTGATTTTGTTATTTCCCACAATCTTCTGTCTGACAGCTCACAGTCTATAAGCAGGAAACACTGCAGATAGCGGCTCACCACAAGCGTGCAGCAGTTAGCCCATCCCGTTATGCCTGTAAGTACCCAACAGAGTGAAACTGAACTACTGCTTCTCACGGACCAGGATCTCCCTATCTGCAACCGGGCTCTTGTTCCCATTCTTGTTGATGTAATAGAGTCCACCCCGAGGTCCTTCCACCACAGCTCTCTCCTCACCTCCTACCACCACATACCTTTCTGCCCTCTGAGCCCCATTGTACTTAGCATCATAACTAACTGCAAGAGGCGATGCTGCTGTGACTACATCCCCTGTTGAACTAGACGCTCCTATAACAGCTGGTACCTCTGCAAAGCCTGGTTTCCCTACTGCCGCAACCATCACAGGCTTTTCAACCCATGTCCAGTCCTTAGCAGAGCCAACAGAAGTTGCGGAACCGCCAGTCCCGCTTGACCTCCTGCTGCTGCTGCTGCCATGGCCGTCACTTCCGCTGCCACTGTTGTCCTCCTTGGGGCCATGACCTGATCCAGCACAATGTGCTTCATTCCATGCAGCATCTTCACCACCGCCACCACCACCAGCAGCAGCAGCAGCAGCTAATGCTGCTCCCGCATTGTTTACTGTAGCCGTCCAGCTGCTGCTCCCGCTGCTGCTCCCGCTGCTGCATGACCCTTTCACCGGCTGATGTTCTGGCCTCCGTCCTTTCAGCAACAATACCCATAGTAGCCACATTGTTTGCAGCTGTAGCTGCAATAGGTGTTGTCACCACTTTATCTGGTGTAGCATGTGGCACTTGAACTGAGGATTGCTGAGCATGGTCAGCGTACACTACAAGCAAAGAAAGAGTAACGCATCGGGTGTCAATCAGGTTGTGGAGTTGGACTGGTTGAGTCAGACTCTGGGGTAGGTGGTCCAAATAAGTTGGCCTAGCTATTTCCTTACTGCACGCCGCAAATGGTGTGCCGTGTGTAGATGCAACAATGTCACAATGTGGACACAGCCACCTTTTGCTGTGTTACCACCAATTGTCATTTCACAGGCAGGATGTACATGTTTATAGGTGGCCATGGGTTTGCCAATGTAAGATTAACACACACTGGTCAGGGATACCGGTAGCTACTGTGCAAATGTCAATGCCTCAGCTGCTCACAGCCTTTTTGGAGCATGACTGACAATAGGATGTTCACTGTGCATGAGGTCACTCTGAAGAAAGCAAACAAAAATGTCTGCCATGCTGATGGTTATCAGCTACGTCTGTGCCCGTGCAGCAGCAGGTCTAGTATTGTGAAGTGAAGTGATTACCATGTAGTCAGCATGCTGTTCAGTATTAGGGCAACTGAAGTCATTTTAATTGAGAGTTGCTGTCAACTCTACCTAATCCTGTACACCATTGTCAAATGCAACCAGTCATGTCATAAGGGCTGCAAGCGCGGTTTACAGTTACTCACTTTGTGGTCCCATAACAGAGTTGAAATCCTCAAAAGAAGCTGCTTTCATTACACCAGAAGTGCCCGTTACTCCAGTCAGGTCAGACACCCCGGTGCCTGCAGAAGCAGATGCGCTGTGCCACTGCTGCTGCTCCTCGAGCCAGCTGCTGATCCTGGTAAGCAGACTCTTAGCCTGTTGTAACTCCTTGGGGCTGTGTTCTTGACTGGATGATCTCCAAGGGATGCCCAATTGGTCGTACCAACTCTCCACCACCTGCAAGTTCATTCGCATGAGAGTATTGATTAGCATTTAATAGACTGCATATGGAAAACCGTCCATTTGAATGGGTTTGTTAGTATTTGGAAAACCGCAAATTAGCTTCAATGGAAGTATTGGGCAGCTTGAAGCGTGGCATACAGATCGTGTTTTACTTAGCTTCCATATGTTGAGATACGGGCGGTTGCCACACCTTAACGTTTGTTGTTGTTACGGTAAATGTCAGCTGGGTATCTGGCCAGCATTTGTGCTGCACACTACCATTATTGACCACAGACTATCAATTTCAAGAAGTTCTGTCAATGCTTGACCAGTGTGATTTTGGATGAGTAATTGAGTATTTACTACCAGTTTTACTAATGTCCCACGGCCACAGGTGCCCTTGATGCAACAGCCCTTACTATTAGCAGAAGAGGTGTGATTTGCAGTGCATCTTTCAACGCTTACACCACCAGCATCTAGGGTTTAAATCCAGGGTTTAAGTTTCAAACCCTAACCCCTAGTTAGTTGTTAAAGCCCTTACCACTAGCAAAGGAGGTGACAATTGCAGTGCATCTGTAAATGCTTCCACCACCCAGCATCTAAGGTTCAGGGTTTAAGTCCAGGATTCAACTCTCAAACCCTGAACCCTAGTCAGTTCCATCCGCCCTTACCACTAGTAAAGGAGGTGTGAATTGCACTGCATCTCCAAACGCTTCCACCATCAGCAATAAGGACAGCTGCTGCGGCCCCGGTCCAGAAGATGACAGCGCTGCTTGCAGAGCATGGGTCTGAGCTGCCTTCATGCCATCCAGAAGCTCATGGTCGTTGCTTATGAGCTGTAGCACTGCGCTGAGGACTTCTGGGGTGCAGTCACTAGCAATGCAGGCACAGCATAAGGTGTAGGCACTCCTCAGTAGCTTCAGACTGCTTGCTGCTGCTGCTGCTGCTGCAATGTTGTCGTCATTGGATGCTGCAGCAGAGCCAGCTGTTCCTGCTCGTGTGCTTGTGGCCCCTGCTGCTGTTGCTGGTTTTGCAGTAGCTCCTGCTCCTGCTGCTGCTGCTGCTGCAATGCTCGTGTCATTGGTTAGAGCAGCAAGGCAACCAGCTGTGGCAGCAACATGAGATGATGATACTGATGTGACCGGCTGTGTTGCTGCCCCTAGCAGAAGAGAAGCTTCATAGGCAAGAGCTGGGTTGTAAGCAATCCTGCATGGAACACAACCAAAAGCACTAGTTTAGGGTTCAGGGTTTAGGTTTTAAGATTAGGTTTTAGGGTTTTAACTAATGAGCAATCCTGCATGCAACACAAACAAAAGCAAGCAATAAGCAATGAAAGCAAGCTCAGCACGGCAGCCCTCCAATGCTTGAAATTTAAAGTTTAGTCTTCAAACTGCAGTATCCGGTAGGCTGTGTACCTGTGAGTCTAGCACATGTATGTACTACTTAAATCTCAACAGCTCAAAACCAGTTATTGTCACTCCATTTTTGAACCGTCAATTGCACTCAGGCTACCAAATAAGAAGTTCTGTCCGGTTGTCCACTAGCACATCATCTGCTGCTAAAGCTGGATGCAAAAGCATCACAAGCATGCATCCTCGAGGCCATATACCGCTAGTCCAGCCCCAGCCTTATGCTCACCATTGCGCAATTGCTTGCTCTTCATCTTCACATTGCAGCTGTCCCTCTTCCAGCACTAACACAAACACCCCCGTAGAACATAACACCCAACCTTCCTCAACAGAGAGCTCCCACAGCCCCTTTGGCAAAGGACTCAACCACAGCACCTCTCCATCCTCCTCAGCTCCACCAGCGGCAAGAGAAGCTGCTGTTGCTGTTGTTGTTGGAAGATTGCCCTTGGGACTGTTCCTACCTCCGCTGCTGCTGCTGCTACTGCTGTAATGGGTAAGCCCTTCAGCAGCGCCCCCATACAACTGACCGGTAGACTTGCTCAATACAGTCCCAGCCCCAGCATTGCCATTATCAAACCTAGTAGTGATACTCCTAGTGCTGCTGCTGCTGCTGTTGGAGTTTGTGCCCACACAGGAGCTACCTGTAGTGCTCTGTCCCGCACCCTGTGGTTTACTAGTACATGCCCAGGGTTCAACATGCATGAGAGCTACCCCATGCATCCCAGCAAAGACACGCTGATGCTCCCCCCTTGCTATCATCCCGCCAATAGGCACTTTGAAAGGCTTCCCCGGCCTCGCTACGACCACTGTTCCTGTGACTGCCGCTTCCAGGCTGCTTGAGCTAATTGGTGGCATTTGCTGTTGCAACTCCGCATTTCTGGTAGGTGCTGCCGCTGCTGCTCCGTTCAACATCACTGCAACCTTACCCCCCTTCACTCCCACAATCCAAGGGCCTAAACTTATGGTAAAGGCGAGACCCTGCTGCTGCTGTTGCTGCTGCTGCTGTTGGTGCTGTTGCTGGTTTTGTGAGGCTTGTGCGCAAAAGCTACCAGGGTGTATGTTGTGACAGAACAGTATATGTTCTGCAAGTAGTACAACACCTTGTGGGGTTAACAGACAACGGGCAGCAGCAGCAGACAGTGACAGCTGTAGCTGAAACAACACACATCCTGATGCTGTTGCTATTTGCAGTGGCTCTTCAACTGTGCCCCTGTCATCGTCTACCTGCTGAGCCATAGGGTCTGAAAAGCATGTTGAGATGTCAAACACTGGGTGCTGTAAGTCTGGGCCAGCATCTGCTGCCGCAGATGATCCATTGCCAGCTGCTGCTGCTGCCACTGCCGCTGCCGTAGGACTACCTAGTACCAGACCTCCGGGCGCAGGTGCGGGAGCCAATGGCGATGTAGTCATCAACCTTTGTTTCAAGAAAGCCTTCTTCCGCTGGTCAAGACTGGCCCTCAGCTGCTGAGCAACCGCAAGTTGGGTGTTTCCAGGCACATCTGCCATCCCAAGGAACGGTATGCGCACTGCTGTGCCTTGGTCATGCGCTCCATGCCATGTTTGCATGTGCCCCGGCACTGCGTCGCAGCCTTGCTGTCGCTGCTGCTCTTCCAAATGCTGCTGCTGCTGCACATGTGGCTCCAAATGCTGCACATGTGGGCCTTGGATGTTTTGTGTCGCTGCTTCTCTGCCTTGCACCTGCAGCAGCTCCCATTGCTGGTGCTCCTGTTGGCTCAGGAAATGATGCTGCTGGTTCTGCTGCTGCTGCTGTTGCTGCAGCAGCTCCCGTTGCTGCTGCTGCTGTGCAAGGTCGTGGTACTGCTGCTGCTGCTGTTGCTGCTGCTGCTGTGCAAGGTGGTGGTACTGCTGCTCCTGCTGTTGCTGCTGCTGCTGGTGTTGCTGCTGGTGTTGCTGCTGCTGTGCAAGGTGGTGGTCCTGCTGCTGGTGCTGGTACTGCTGCTGCTGTTCAAGTTGGCGGTCCTGCTGCTGGTGCTGGTACTGCTGCTGGTGTTCCTGCTGCTGGTTCTGCTGCTGCTGTTGCTGATAGGGTTGGTGCAGTACCTGCTGCCAATGCTGCTGCTGCTGGTGGTGCTGCTGGTGGTCTTGATACTGCTGTTGCTGCAACGGCTGCTGGCACTGCTGCTGTTGCAGCAACGCGTGGTACTGCTGTTGCTGCTGATGATGATACAAGTGCTGCAATGGCTGTTGCTGCTGCTGTTGCCATGCTTCCAGAAGATCCCTCTTCGCCTCAGCCTGCCCAAGCTCTCTGTGCAATTCTGCCAAGTGCTGTACGCAGGCCTGCAACTGGTTGTTTGCTGTCACAATATCACTTTGGATGTCCTCAATTGGTCACACATATTGCTGCAATGCACCCCATGGACCTCCAAGTGCGTCTCCTGGTTCATTGGGTGCTACTGCTGCTCCTGGTGCAACCGGCATGGCTACTGCTCCCAACAGCCCTGCTGCTGCTGCTGCTGGTGGCAGTGGTTGCCCTTGCATTGCCACTTGTCCTGGCACGGCAAACACTCCTGCTGCTGCTGCTGGTGGTGGTGCTGGTGGTGGTTGCCCTTGCATTGCCAGTCCACCAGGCAGGGGGAACACTCCTTCTGCTGCTGCTGCTGCTGCCTCCGCTCCTGCTACAGCTGCCATCATCGTTTGCAGCATGCCCTGTGCCGCGCCAGGTAGGCATGCTAGCAGGTGTCTTGAGTAAAAAGCCTCATTCCTCCCGCTTACTGTCACATGACCTTGGCTGGCACATTGGCTGGACATGTGCGTGTAGACAGCGTTGGAGAAATTTTCTGAGACATACATCCCATAGGACTCCTTCATCTGCAATAAGATTGAGATTAGCAAGACAATGAAATATCAATTCCACATCCATAGAGTGCTGGATACTCAGAGGAGTGCTGGACAAATCAGCAGCATCCTTTCTTGCAGCAAGCAGGCAGGAAAGTGCACTGATGGACCCCAATATCATGCTTTCCTATCTTAAATCATACTGATCGCGGTATATTATACTGAGCGGGGTACTGTTGAGCATGAGGACCTCCTACAACCACATGTTTAGAAGCATAGAATACACCAGTATAGCAGACATATGGACCGCAGCACCGGACCATGGACACTTTTCTGATTTCTTCAGCTCCCTTTTCATATCAGTTACTCACTCTCACACCACTAAAAACCAGTTGGAGTCACGCTTGGGTCCTCCACAGTCAAAGGGCTGTGCAGTGGTCTCTCTTAACAGCGTTCTGATTAGGTATCCTTGACATATATATTTCTAATATAAACATAAGATCAAACTGGCACGGTTGTTGGTCTGCACAAGAAATTGCAATCACTTATGCTTACAAGCAGATGCGCATTCGTGTGCCTAATCCATCCACTAGGGAGGGTGTAAGGAGGGTGAGATGGAACGGACAGGTGCCACAAGGGGATTGGCCCAACCATGTCACACCAAAGAAACACAAAGGTATGAATAGAAACGTACCTTGGTAGGCATCCGATTATTGTGTGCCCACTGTCTACTTCAGCTTACCTTTGTACGAAGAGCATTTCCTCGCAGGAGACGGCATTTTTCCACACAAGCCAGCCGTTGTACCAGCACACACATGGTCCATAGGAACGGCGTTGGTAGCCTCATGTAACTCTCAGCTCGATTGTTAGTGTCAGGCATGTACCAAATGTCCCCTGTGACTTCATTGTATTCATGATTCCCGGTCTTGACGCATTTGCCAGTGCCCACACTGCTCCGCACGTCAGTACCAGCAAGACGCCTTGCTGTCAAAAAGCGTTCAGCAAGCACAGACGGATCTGCTGCTGTTGGATCAGCTTGTAGCAATTTTGTCAGACTTGGGTAATCGTCAGCTCGGGGATCTGCTGGCAATCTCTGGATCCTGCTGACCTTCTGAGTAATCTCATTTAGTTGTTGTGTCTGTTCATCTGAAAGGCCGCCTTGCTGATCCCTGATGCTCTCAAGGAGTTCCTTTTCCTGGATTGCTTGCAGAAGATCCTTCATGACCAGCCATCTGCAGTCAGAGATGAAAAGGACGAATAAATGCAAGAGCTAAACCACCATCCGAAAGGCGAAATCGAGACCGAAGCGTCGTACCTGAATGCCACCTCCGAAAGTCAGAGATAAGTCGGTCAAAGATAGCTGTGTTAGTCTGACACCCAGTAGCAGCCTGCTTATAGAGTTATAGGGAATTAAGCTCGAGTACATCTAGAGCATCTATCAATCACACACAACCATTAAACAAATAGGAATTGGGATTGTTTGGGGTCAGGGCGCCGACCAGCATACTGGGATGCCTTGGGAAAGTAACCTGCAGCTTTTCCATCCAAGAGCATAAATGTCGAAAGAAGGCGTGCTGATCGTAAGTCTTTAATGTCGACAATCCTCTGGCTCCTGCCGTCTCCATACTGTTCCAGGTTGCAAGATGCTGGAGGCGCAAGGACTTTATGGTCTTGCACTGACACTAGGTGCTAGGTATCATTACGCGATGCCTCATATAAGAGTTACACAGCCTTTGTCATGCCTTTAAGAAAAGAAATGGGCAGGGGGGCTGGATGGCGAACCAGCGAACATGCACTGAAGAAATACGTATGTATATGACAATGTTCGTAGCTTGCGTACCGTATTGTACTCCAATCATGAGGACCCTTAGCAGGAACATTGTGAAAGTAGCACTGATCACAGGGTGGAGCGAGTACGACCGGCATGACGTGTCCAGGGTTTGCCATGAGGCTGTGGCTTAGCCTCAACTTTCACCGCCTTCTACCGGATATGGCCGCCTTATTTAATACTTAATTTAATTTTATCTCGGCCATGTTCTTATGCGAAGCTTGCATTGAAGTTTGCAACGTGTTGCCTCAGCCGGATGAAGAGTATAGGGCGAGGGGTCCAAACCCGGCCCTTCCGTGTATATCCTCTTAAGGTTTGCAGCACAGGGTCATTGGAATAAGTGAACATGATAGTACTGGTCCAGCATGTCCTGCGTCCACTGCCTGCGGCCGTCCGCTTGCAAGATCTCCTGACTCAAGATCCTTGTCGGCACCCCAGTACTTAGTGAGACTCCTGAGTGACCTGCCGGCTAACAACTCCTGACTCTAACCAGTCCCAAACCCAGGCATCTATCTACAGATATGCTCATGCAGTCACACCAATCCAGATGCGGAACATCTGTGACCCCACGGCCTGGGTACACACTCCTCGTGTACCAAGATACATGCACCGACTACGAAATTACCAAATGGCCCCGTAACAGCGGGGCGCCGGTGGGTTCAGCGCGACCCACACGACTACAACCTAACAGACAAGCTGACTGAGCAGATCCAAGCCCTCACAACCAACCCTGAGTGCAGGCCCAAGCCCTCACAATTATCTTGAGATCCCCTGGCAAGGTAAGCTCACAAACCCAAGCGACTGCCTAAGCAGGGACCAATCCCTTCCCTCCTAGCTATACTCCACATACCAGCCCCATCCAGACCAGTCACTCAAAAACCCAACGCCATCCACAGCAGTTCAAGCTGCCTGGTTTGCTGCCTTATTCCCCTCCAATGCCCGCACCATCAGCGCGCCACCTAGATACAACCCCACCAAGGGAATAGCCAGCAGTGCCTGAGTGAACGGGTCTGTGGAAGGAGTCAGCACTGCAGCTGCTACAGTGGCACCAACCACTACATATCTCCAAAGGCTGAACATCTGCTGACTGCTGACGATGCCAAGCTGACCTACAAGCACTTGAATCACTGGGACCTGCACAAACAGCAAGAAAGCAGCAGCAGCATGTGCACCGTAATGAAGTATATCTTGTCTCTATGTTATGTTTTAAGAGAGAACACTGCACAGCCTTCTGGGCCATGCAGGACCCAAGCATGACCCCAACCTTGTCTTTATGTTATGGCATTGTCTCTTAGAAACAACAATACACAGAAATGCTCATACATGATCTTAGGATACCAGTAAATATGCCATCAGACGCTCCAAATTTTGGAGGGCATATTAAAAGCTGCAAATAATAGGGCAACTGGCAGTCATTCCAAATTCCTTCTCTTGATACGCAGCGGGTCAGACCAGCGGTAAAGTTCCAGCCAACACCACGTGCACTTATTATTGACCATATTTTCCAGCTTCAAGCAGTTACAGCTGAACCCAGTCTACCTCTACATCCCAACCTCCATGAGCCCCCCGTTCCACAAAGTTTAATGGAAACACCCTGGAACCTCAGGCATACACCGCGCGGCACATACTGCTACTGCAGATACCAACACATGAGGTGCTTGGCTAGTCAAAAAGGATGCTGTTTGAAGCTTGCTTACAGCTGCTACCACGCAGGTGCCTCGATCTTTTCAATGGTCTGGCAGCCTTGGCTCCCTAGAGTTCTTGCCTCTCTACTGTTACAGATTTGTATTAATTTCATGCATGGAGTCATGCTTGCAGGTGCTGCATGGACTGAAAGCTGTGCAGTGATCTATCTCATGTACTGCTACCGCTGCTAACTTCACCCCTCCAGCCACCCAATGCTCCTACCTGGAAAGACAGTCCTGTAGACAGCATGAGCACCAGCACAAACTGGAAGTATTGGTCAATGGACCAAAGGCTCTCCACGGCACCATCAGCATATGACACAAAGAAGTTGAGCGCAGCTGGGGTGAGGATCTCATAGGAGAACAACAACCTGCAGCAACAGACACAAGCAGCAGCAGAGTATTCAATTCATGCCATGCCATCCCAAATATTGCCTTAGTAGAAGTGCAATAGGCCCCGCAGCTCACAAGCGGTGACAGGCAGCAGTGGTACCTGATTAAATTTCATGCCCGCAATAGTAGAAGTGCAATAGGCCCCGCAGCTCAAGGTATTCTAAAAAAGCAGCAAAGGTGGTAAGGAGCAGTGACATCTTCTTAGGCACACACAAGCTCTGCAGGAAGTTGATGCAACACCCATGCACAGCAAGACATTGGCGTCCAACCTCAACCCTGAACCCTTACACACTACCACCTAGACATTTGCTTTAGCAGCCACTGTCAACCAACAGAGCAGTGCTTATCCCAGATAGAGGATGGAGGAGCATCAAGCCTAAATCCTAGAACCTTAAACCCTAAAGAAACCCTAAAACCCAAAGCTTGCTGAGCAGCAACCGTCAACCACAAGAGCAGTACCACTTACCCCAGGTAGAAGAGGCTGGAGGAGCACTCAACCCAAATCCTCATTTTCAACCTAAAACCATAAGCTGCAATCCCTACACCCTAAAACCCAAACTTTGCTGAGCAGCAACAGTCAACCAACAGAACAGCTTCTCATACGTTTGGGGTGGTGGTCTACGTATGCTTTTTGCTTTGTATGCGCTGTGCCAGCCTGTCATGAACCCTGATTTTGTCGCCTAGTGACCACCCCTGCAATTTTTTCCTGTACCACCTCCAAGAACAGTAGCACTTACCCCAGGTAGAAGAGGATGGAGGAGCCGAAGACAATGGGTGCCAGAAACTTCTTCTCACTGGTTGTTAGCCCAGGTACCACATACATGATGATCTCATATAGAACGGTGGGAGCAGCCAGTAGTAGACCAGAATAGCCTGCAACCTGTGCACACAGGATTAGGGTTTTGGAATTAGACGTTAGACTAGTTTATACCTCTTTATGTTTGTCCGGTCAAGTTTGTTGAATGTCCAATTAGTTTGTTGAAAGAAAAAACTTATCTTAAGAAACAACAGCTATTGTTTTCAAATACGTATGGATCAGGGCCACTCTGCCTCGCTACCGTTATGATCAACTATTAAACCTAGGATGGAAAGCAATATTGCCATTTACATTGGCTGCTTTTGTTTTTAATTAGACATTAGTATTGTGTTTTCACACAACTTTCGGGCCATGCAGCGCCTGGTGCATGACTTCGCCCAGTTACCGGTAGACAAGGTTCGCGTCGGACAAGGCTCAATGAGAAAGTGGGGAGGCAAAGGTCCGAGTCTGTATGCCACTTTTGCCTGAGCTGCCCACTGGGTCTTCTCGCTCCCCCACATGTTATTCCCCCGCCCTCTGCCCACTCCTCCGTTGACCATGCACTGCCCTTACTTTCTCTGTCCTGTCTTTCTTGTACTAGGTCTTACTGCTTACAGGACCCACATGTTCCCACCCTACCTGCCCCACTTGCCGAACCCGTCCTGACCCCACAATGCCCTTGATCAGGCACAGTCCTTCCTAGCAGGCCCCCTCGCTTGATCCCTGTTTCAATATCCATCCCCCCTCCTATTACCCCCCCAATCTCTCCCCCCTTGCATTACTCTCCTTCCCTGTCCTGCCTGTCCTCTCCTAGCTGCAGCCCCCAACACCCCTTCCTATCTCCGCTCCTCCCCCACTCTGTCCCCCCACCCCAAAACTGCCAGCCCGTGCGCCCCCCCCCCTCCCCCCCAGCTTCCACTCTCAAGCTCGCCTTGTTCCCTGCACCCTCCCTGCTGCATCCCTTTTGCACCCGCTACATAATTTCCTCCCCTTGCCCTATCTCCATGCCCTTCACCAGATGTAAATCCCGTTTCCTGCAGCCTTCTTTCACCCCAAACCTTCAACGCTAAACCCTAAACCCTAAAACCCTAAACCCTCCCTCTGCCACAGGAGCCTTCAAGACAAGCACTGAGTCCACACTAAACAGAAGCAACCACCTACCTCCTCCCACCCTTCCCTCCAAGACCGGTACCCTCCTTGTACGCCATATTCTGCCTCCTTTGCCCCTTCTTCCCCACCACATACCTCAAAGGCAGTAAAAAAGAACTCCCTTAACTACAGCTGCAGATTTCGCCCCCCTCCCTCTGCCACAGGATCCTCCAGGAAAAGCATCAAGTCCAAACTAAGCAGAATCACCCACCTACCTCCCCCCCCCCCTTTCTTCCAATGCCCCCCTTGCCTCTCCCCCGTTCTTCCCATCTTCTACGCCATGCTCTGCCTCCTTTACCCCTCCTTTCCCACCACATACCTTAAAGGTAGTGAAGAAGAACTCCCCTGGTGATAGCTGCAGGAACCTGACCCCAGCCTCTGCCACAGGAACAGCACCAACTCCTTACTGTAACAGATGCAGCCACCTACCACCTCCCCCCTTCCCTCCAAGATGCTCCTTGCCCCTCTCCGATCTCCCAGCTCTATCTCACACCTCATGCCTCTGCCCTCTTCCCCCTCCTGCCCTCCTTTCCCACCAGATACCTTAAATGTAGTGAAGAAGAACTCCCCTGGAGATAGCTGCAGAAACCTGACCCCAGCCTCTGCCACAGGCGCCTCCAGGAACAGCACCAGCTCCTTGCTGAAACAGAAGCAGCCACCAATCCCAACAGCAGCAGCTAACGCGGCAACCAGCACCCGCTCCCGCAGCTCTTCTAGATGGTCCCAGATAGGCATCTGTATTAGAACAGAAGAAACCTCAGGTATGGCATGACTTAATGTGCCATTTGTTTGAGTTTAAAGTTTGACATTTTGTATTATTGCAGTGAGGTGTGGCTCAAAACCAAACACACCTCAAAACCTCTGACCGTTGGAGACAACCCATGTTCTGTTCCACCTCAGTGTTTCTCTAACAGCTGAAGGTGCGGGGCCTAAGGCACTTTTGCTATGGCGTATCCAGGAATGTACTAGTAATGTACGATTAGTGTCAGCCTGTCGCCACATCTTCTGCAGCACCTGTCACTGCAGGGAGTATCCTGACTGATATGTACCACTGCACTATTGAGAAGCCTGACCGCTGCTTCGGTTAAAACTACTGATCAGTTGATGGGAATGGTAGAGACTGTAAGCTCGACGCCGTCACACACATTGTTTAGCTGCTGCTGCTGCTGCTGAGTCCCCTCCCTGCTGGCAATTTTCCCTGATTAAGCCATAGCAAAGCATTAAGATGGATTTAGTGTACCTCAAAGTCGTTGGGAAGCTCCTCCTTTGACGGGTTTAAGAACTTCTGCACGGCCGTAGGCTCGTCGTCGTCGTATGAGAGCTGTGTGGGCACGTTCTTGCTTGGCTGCATGCCGCTGCTACTGCTTGGCTTAGATGTGCCTGCGGACATTGAAGGGCCTTCATGTTAGTTTCCTGATGCATGCAGGCTCATCATGCATTTGTGATCGTTGCCACGACCGTGGCACGCAGGCACCGACCAACCAAACAGGCCAAAGTGTGCTTAACGCCAGCATTAAGCCGCCTTGAAGTTCCGCGGTGTGCGATGCAGCTTACTTGGAGCGTAATCATCATCCACAGCAGCACATGCGTGCCTGCTCCTGCCACCGCTAGGTCTGCCAGGTCTCGCTGCAGACGGGCATGCACCGTGACTAGGCGTCCGGTGCAGCAGCTGAAGTCCACCCGTCCGCTTGGATAGCAGCATTTGTCCGATCTTGCGCACGGTCAGTGTTGTGAAGGAGGTGCAGCAAGGGATCAGGACGCCACGGTGAGCAAGCACCCAACTGCATGCAACTGCTTCGAGAGCGGATCCAGTGGGCGGTATTTCATCCACAGCGTGAAAGCGTGAGGGCATGCACATGCGCCTCCTGCTTCGCTGCAACAATGCTTTCGGACGACCTTCCCTAATGAGTGACTCTGGTGAATCCAGATCTGCGGCCAGATAAACCCAGATATAAGCCCTAATTTCAAACTGCCCGCATCATCGACAGCATTCCTCTCCTGCAAATGTAGAGATAAGCTGTCTCCCAGATAGTGCTGTAGGGCTCATTTTATCATGCTTAGCGTGTCGAAAGGGTCTGCGTGCTTTGAACTTGATACCAGAGTGGCCACCTACTGGCTTTCAGCGCAATCTGCAAAGGTTAGTACCAGCAGAACTATTCTGCGGCAGAGTAGAAAATCCACACGACATCCGCGTAGCTATGGAGCAATCCTCGACCATCTTGGAGCTTCCCACTACATGGCTTGCTCTCCTGTTTCAGTATGTATCCTCAGGATCAGGGGGTCTAGCGAGTGCAGCAGCCCTCAGCCAGAGCTGCAAGCCGCTTCATAACCTGTCGGAGAGCTCCGCAGTGACCTATCGAGACATTACCGTGGATACGACAGTTACTAGTGCGAAAGATTCCGTCTGGCAGTGGCTGGCACATAGGCAGGGTCGCATTGATCTTCTCAGAGTGACCCTTCGCCTTAAGATAGTAGATGAGGAAGATATGCTTGAATGCTTCAGCATGCTCACCAGCTTGTCACAGCTCACAGCACTGCGTCTGAGTTCCATGCCGGATCTTAAGAAGCAGGACCCATGGGCCCCCCTGGCTGGGTTGGGCAGTTTGAAGGAGCTCTCCCTGCGGGTGTCTGCTTCTGGTGACCCCTCACCTTTATCAGCACTCACAGGGCTTACTTCCTTAAACTTGGACAACTACCGGCAGCGTATTTCCGGTGACATTTTCAGCTTCAGCAGCTTGCAGCCCCTCAGCACACTGCAGCAGCTGGAGGTGTTGAAGCTGGGGAGGGATACCTGCAGGGCCACCTCCCTCCAAGGCTTGGCTGGTTTGAGCAGGCTAACGGAGGTGAATGTGTGGTGCGAGAAGTTGGAGAGCCTGAAGGGGTTGAGCGCAGGTGTAACGTCCCTGCACTTAGATGGGACTTGGTCACTCCATAGTCTGGCAGGAATTGAAGGGGGGGTGTTGCTGCAAGAGCTAGAGCTATCGTGTTACCGTGTTACATCCCTGCAGCCTCTTGCTACCTTGAGCAAGCTGAGGGTTGTGAGCATACGTGATTTCTCAGGTCCCGTGAGAGAGGTTAGCAGCAGTAGCATGGAGCTATTCCAAGCTTCTAGCAGTTCCTTACAGTCGTTGAGCTTTTACGACTGTGGTGGCTTGGACTTTTACGACTATGGTGGCTTGAGCAGTTTGCAAGGGGTTGAGAAGCTTACTGTGCTAGAGGCATTGATCCTGTCGGATTGCACAACACGCATGAGCTTGAAGCCTCTAAGCAGCCTGGCTAGTGGGCTGACAAAGCTGCATATTGTCGGCTGCAGTGGGGTGGTGGAGGAGTTTCTAGAGTTGCCACATATTCAGCCCACAGCTGATGTGAAGGTGGCTGATAGCGTTGTGAGGGAAATGGTGCTGGCGGGGGGAGTGTGGAGGGCTGCTGAAGGTAGGAACTTCTTCAACAAGTTCCGGTAAGATGCCAGATATAGGTGGGGCATCTGTTTCTTTTATTACTACAGACCGCCATGGCGTTGGCAAGATGAAAGAAAGGAGTGAATGCCTCAATTTCTGGGCAGAGTTGTTTTACAGGGGAGGATGTGAGCAATCTGGCTACGCCTGGGAAGTATGATAGGCTTACCTGGAATCTGTCTGTTGCAAGGGGAACTCATTGGATTAGCAGGATATCACGGCGCCAAATAGGTGAAAGACGGGGCGCAAGGAAGCAGAATGTGCACATCGTAAGCATCCTTGGTAACGTTTGATGTTTGTTGGGTTGTTAGGGCTTATTTAGACGAAATTATGTGCAGCCTGTCATGATGCCAATGAAGTGAGCCAAAGGCATTGGTGTCCTACATTGTTGTGTGGGATGTCTCATGGTATTCCCTTCTTCACTGAGGGCTGGCATTAGTTGGAAATGTCCAATGGCGCAGTGGTTTCCGGGTCGTAGAATCAGCTTTGCCTGTCATTCTGCTGAGCACAGTCCTAGTAGCTTTCTCCGTTTCCCACATACAATTGGGAGTGGGGTGGGGTGGGGCTGCAGAATGCTGCAGTTGCTATAGAGTCCTGTCTGCTATGGCCTGCTCGGCATTATTGTTTGTGCTTGATTGGAGATACAGGACAACTCAATTGAATATGGGATGAAAGCAGCTGGTGGCACCAGCCAAGTGTCTGACCCACCAGCAGGAGTTGTTTTGTTTTGAACTGATGAGAGGCCTCATAAGGGCCATCCCATCCGCATCCAGTTGCAGCTGGCGGACCGCCTATGGAGGTGGCTTGTGGAGATATGGTCATGCATGCTTGATGTATTGGTTTCTGTAAGGCATATTGTAAGTGAGAATAACTAAGGGTGCCAGGTAGAGGTGGGGCCTCTCTTTGTTTTAATAAACGAAGATACGACCTATGCTCCTTAGTTTCATGCTGCCGATGCCATGACCTGTTTCATGTCATGGCATTGGCAGCATGAAACTGAGGAGCCTAGGTAGTGTCTGCAATCCCTGGTTGGCAAGGCTGTTTAAGGGGAGGCAAAGAGCAATGTTTATTTGTTGCTGCGGATAGGAAATGTGATGCACTTAGCTTGCAGTCCTTCAGCACTCTGCAGCAGCTGGAGGTGCTGAAGCTGAAAGGGGGTGCTTGTGCTGTAATGTCCATGCAGGGTTTGGACTGACTGGACTAAGCAGGGTGGTAGGCATAACTATAATAGATGAGGCAAGGTAGTTGGAAAACAAGGATGGGCTGCCCCGCAGCCGGTTACAGATCTGATGGTACGTGTTGCTCCTATTAACCTGGGGTTTGGGTGGCCTTATAAGCTTGCTTCTGCTGAAGAAGTTGCCTCCAATGGCATTTGTGGTGCTGCTTGCCTCGTTGCAAAGCCTAGCTTCGTTGAGCACTTTGACCATGTTAGATGTGTACAAGTGCCCTTGACCAGCTTAGATGGCCTGAGCACGTCCTTGCAGCTCTTGCCTTTGCAGCACTGCCAAGAGCTGAGGCACTTGTCAGGAATGGGGGAGCTTCGTGCCTTGCAGCGGCTGCAGATCTCAAGCTGTGGTTTGACCAGCTTGCAACCTTTGACCTTGCTGCCGGTGGGTTTTGGAAAGCTAAGTGTTAGGGATTGCCCAGAAGTAGTGGAGGTGGTGCTGCAGCTGCCACAGATCCAGCGCACAGCTGACGTGGTGGTGCTGTATAGCAATGTGAAGGAGGTGGTGCTGGCAGGGGGTGTGCAGAAGACTGTGAAGTCTGTGCGGAAATGTAAGTCATTCTGGTGACGCATGGATTAGCCATGACCAGCTGGCTGCAGTTTTAGTTTCAGGAATGTGACATGAGAGATGTGCCGGACATGATTGTGTGGATTACATGCCAGTAATGTTTGGACTCAGGTGTGCACTGATCTGCAACCCTGCCATCCAAGGATGCATGCCCTAAAAAATGTGGCAGATTACTTGCTTGCTAGTACATTGTTGGCTGCAATGGGTCTAAAATGAAGGAGGAATGAAGAGATGAGACTGGAAATGTATGTTTAGGTGAAGCGCTGCTGATGCATGTGGTTGAGGTCACCGCCTCATCCGTGCTAATAGTGACTTATCTAATTGAAGCATATGAGCACTAGTCTCATAGGAGCAATATAAGCTGTTTAATGTGCTATGGGGCTACACAGAATGCAAGAGTACTTGCAATCTCAGCGCTGTTATCGATTTCTAACATAGCTGCTTCCTATGTTAGAAATCGATAACAGCGCTAAGATTGCAAGTACCATAGTTATGGCAAAAAGATGTTGCTTGATTAATGTGACGGGAATATTGCAGGCCTTTGTCGATGGTGCCCTGACAAGCATTGCTGCTCGCCCTGAAATGGTTTGTTTGTTTGTTATGCATCCTGCGTGCGGTGAATATCATTTGGAGATAGGAGGAGCTGCACTTTTCAAACATGGTGCCCCGCACTTTGACCGTGACCATGCAAGGCTGCTGCACATTCCAGTTTAGTCTTCATGTGTTCAATGGTCTAGGGGTTAGGGTTGTTTGTTATGCATGCTGCGTGCGGTGAATATCATTTGGAGATAGTAGGAGCTGCAGTTTTTACACACGGTGCCCCGCACATTGACAATGACCATGCAAGGCTGCTGCGCATTCCAGTTTAGTCTTTTCATGTGTTCAATTCTGTGTTGATATCATACTCAAAAAGTTCTAGTAACATGGGCAAGGCTGCTATCCCTGATGAGCGGACATGCATGATTAGAGGTGCTTCATCAGCAGCCTTCCTCACGTTCCTGTGTCTACTGCAGTCCTTGGTCTTCTTGCCTTCGGCTTGCAAGTGATTTTGTGGTCTTAATGCCAATTTGTACTACTAAAAACCAAAAGTACTACTTCTGCTATACAATGGCCAGTTTTGAATTTTATCCGCAATTCTGCGATGATTGAATGAGCGTTGGCTGCAGTTGGCATGAGAGCGAGCGAGTGTACCATCTCGTTCTTGGGCAACAGATATAAATGGGGATTGACGGCAGTCTGTTGTAAGGAACGAGCCTTCCTTAGCACCTACGCCGCAAGATTGCGGAGCTTAGCAGGAGCCGCGCAGACGGGCGACGCCTGTTGCTCCTGTCGCCGCCGGGATTCCGGTCGCATCCGCCGGTGGCTTGATGAGCCGCCGTGCGCCGGCGGAATGCCGGGCGAGGGCCGGCGGGGGCGATGCCCCCAGCCGGAGGGAGCGGACCGCTCCCGTCGAACTACGGAGCCTTGATCTCCTGAATGGAGTACGTAGGCAGCCGCTGGGCTATGATAAGCCCACGGTGCAGGCCCCTCATATTCAACCATCCCTCGTGTCTGCGAGGTGGAAATCGTTACAGTGGTTTCGGAGCCATCGTTGCGAAGCGAGCCTACGTGAAGTGGCCGAGCGGAGACTACATCGCGCTACTCCATCCTACAGCGAGCTGTACCCAGAGCGGTGACTACCTGACAACACGCGTGCATGAGATGAAACTCTCAAAGGGGCGAAGCTCCAGTTTGGAAGCTGGCCAGGGGTATACTAAAATAGGGCCCTAGTAATTTAGCTTTGCCAAGATTGCGATTGCATTTTGGGGGGCTGCCGGCATAGAACAATAGACAGCTGTCTAGTGAGGTTTACTAGGTACCTAGCAAATTCATTGCGCGCATAGCTGAAGCATTTCTTAGTAGCTACTGGATTGCTGAAAGCATCCTGCACAGAGTGCAACTGATCAATTGCTAAAATAAGCAATTATGGCAGGTTTTGGCTTGCCTGCACTGAGCCATGGCAGACTAGTATCCTGAACATGAAGTGCATGCAAGGCATGAGGATACAGATCAGAACTCTGATGAGAGTAAGAGCAGCTCGGAAGAGACTGCCAGCGACCATGAATTGTCTGCAGATGAAGAGCAGCAGGAACATGAGCAGTAGGATGCTCAGACGGAAGCCCCTAACTTACAAACAGAAATAAGGGAGGAAAGAAGGGTAGGGCTAGCTGCTAAACAATATAGCAGAATATTGCACTTGATGACAGAGGCTCAAGGCAATAAATAATGGCCCGCAAGGCGGCGGTGGCTGAGACTGCTACTAACTACCCATGCTCCCCATGCACTGAATGTGTACAGGATGAGGAAGAGCAGATGAACACAAAGCTCAACGAGGCTGATGGCCAGGAGGCTGACAGAGGCTCTGAGAAGGCCAAGAAGGCTTCAGGTGCTGTAGTCTCCCTCATCCAAGGGCTCTCTGGTAAGAACAGATTGGCAGATGCAGAAAGCTTTAAGCCAATGTAGGCCTGAGATAGGTCATCAACAAGCCAAGCACTTTTAAGTGGTGCTAGTGGTCGCTTCCATGAATGGAAAAATGAAGTACAGATGTATATCAAAGTGATGAATGTCCCCTCAGACCTGCCAGTCCGTACTATATAGTACAGAGTTACCTGAGAGGAACAACTCTAGATTCATGACGGCAGAAGCTGGATTATGTACATGGCTGTGAATGGAAATTCGGCCTCCTACCAGCTTAGAGGAGTTCCTGCGCTACATGAATGAGCGCATCGAGCATATAAATCCTGAATTGGTAGCTCGAGATAAGACATGGGTCTGTTACAGGATAAAATGACCCTGCATCAGTAGCATCTTCGTGAGTCCGAAGCATGCTAGATATTGATCCCTTGGTGGGGTAACGTAGCTGATAAGATCCACCGCCTCTTGTCCGGGCTGAAGCCTTTCTATACCAAATTAAGGTGGACTAAGCTATTGTGCAATGATTGCATACATCTCTGCTTACATTTCTGATGATATGTCCACCCATGCAGATGAGCTAAGGGTGTGTATAAGCAGAGAGGTCCTGAGGGCCGTGACATTCACAAGCACAGAAAGCAAGTCAGGGCAGACTGAACAGTTTCCTGAAAAGAAATTTTGCCTGACTCAGCTGCTGAAAGCAGTAATCAAAGTTCCAGGGCACGGTTGAGCGCACAGGTGCTATGGTGCTATTTGCAAGGCAGACACTTGCCCCAATGCCAATGGAGAGTCCATTGAGAGGTCTAAGCACCTCTGCTCCTGGTGCCACCAGCAGAAAGCCTGCGCTGTGCTTGGGCTGTTTCAAGCCTGGTCAATTGTGGCTGAATGCACCATACCAATGCCATAATGAATGGCAACCCAGAGGGGTCCAAGGGCACCTCCCTGTGAATTGGGAGTACAGGGCTAGAGTAAGTGAATTAACTTGAAGACTCAAGTAAAGTTACCAGTTGCTGAAGAGTCTTGCCCTGCTTCACAGGCTGCACCTCTTGAGTTAGAGATGCGTAAGATGCAAGCACTACAGCCGCTGCAAAGCTAACTGAAACTTGTGCTGAAGCCGCTGCAGCGCTCAAAAAGCCTTATACGAAATGTAACGTTGAGCAGGGATTTGCAAACAAACATTGCTTCCTACATGCTTCGGCAAAGGACAGCATAAGGCTGAAATTCCAGTTGGATAACAAACTGGATGTGCCTAATATGTCTGCATGTATCCTCGCGCCAGATTGGCAGCATGCTCGCTTTAGTCACCACTTGAAAGGTGCCAAATTGCTGAAGCAACTCAAAAGCAGATGCTTTGCTCGACTGGCATGAGCTGGTCTAGAAAACGGCTAGGATTTTCAAATTTGACCCAATGGGAGATGAAGTCTTACCCATGACAATTGCAGGCTCTGCCGCAGGCTCTCCTGCAGCATGTCATCCTAGGCCGCAGGCTGCAGTAGTAGCCTCTTGAATGATGTTCAAGGAACATCACATAGCCTGTCAGAACTTGACATATGGTATGGCTGAGTACACATGTTTGGCTGGTTGGCATGTAAATGCAGCTCCTGAATGGAAGCAGCTTTTGTTTTCTGCTTGTCAGAAATACCGCAGCATATTACGCACTTGCGGGGGGTATGAAAGACCTCTGTGTGGCAAGCATGAAGGTCTGTCACAGTTTGTGCTAACCTGCACCATTGAGCTTGGCTCGTGCCAGCTCTGTTGCTGCTGCTGCTGCTGTTGCTGCTGTTGCCCTCCCGTTCCTCCCACTGTAGGAACTCTGACCGAGATTCTGTCAAGACAAGATTGCCCAGCTGAAGTAGCAGCAGATCTGCTTGCTGATGGGCACACCACCTCTAAGGCTGCCATCAAGGCATGCAAGTGCTCTTCTGAAAGAAGGAGTGCGACTACTGGGCTGCTGCGTGCGATCTCAATTGGCAATGTCACAAACGATAACAGGGTGATGCCTGTATCTCACTGGGACAAGACAGGGTGATGCCTGTGAGTTCCCCCTTGACTGCCAGAGAGTTCATAATCTTACGCCCAAAGAGACTGAGAGCTGAAGGCTTCAAGGTGGTCCTGATCTGGAAAAGATCTACTGAGTACAAGTAAGTACTGTTGAAGGGGAGTGAATGTATCCCTATGTGCAGCTATGTCTGGTGCTTGGCACTGAGAGTGCAATATTGAGAGCCTGTGTTGGCTTGGAAAAGTGTCCTTACAGAGCAGAGACAGTGGCCTACTGGTGGATCAGAGAATCCCGTAAGATTGAAGCCACAGCTTCTATACCAGTTGTCTGCTTGATAAGCCGAGCCGCACTGCTGCTGACACTTTAGTACCATGGTGGATCAAGAAGATCTTGCATAGAAGCCTCAGCTTCTACACCAGATGAAGGTACATAGTTCCTGAGAGGATGAACTCTGCATATTTGCCTTGTGTCACTTGTAAGAGTCATCACTGAGCTATGTTGAGCCTGAATTGGCTGCACTCGCTCCACATTGACTCCGGGCATTATGACAAGGCAAGATAACATGCACAGAAGCACCGAGACTGAGACTGAAGTCTTTCATGGGATGAATGGCACAGAATGCAGGCACCATTTGGTCCAATCATGCTTTTGCCGCTGAAACGCGGGCATTCTAAGCCTATCTCTAGCCATGCGTCTGAGAGACAATTGTCCCTGATTTATATGGCTGCCAACTTGAAAGTTGGTGAATTGCTGCCCATGAGGCTGAGTTGCCTGATATGAAATTAGAGAGAGCTGATGTGCCTCTGCTGTAGCTTGATTTATAAGCTCATTCGCTGATCATGAATGCATCAGTGTGTTGTCCACCTTACCAAAGCTAGAACGCTATTGAAGGCTGCCAGAACCAAGGTGATGCTTGGTTTGTGCAAGCATCTTGCAGAATGGTAGGGCAACCAGGAGCTGAATCTCCTAAGCAGGATGGGCCAGATCAATTCTTGCCAATGCCTACATGAATGTATGCTGTTAAAGGAGGCTTGCACCTCCGTTTCCTGCTGAGAATACATGAAAGGGACACGCTCTGAAGTTACAGCCATGCGCTGTCTGAGCCTTTGCCAGTGAACTCTGGATCATAGTGAGCTTATGCATGTCATTGTTTGGCTGAAGTCCAGGTGGGGAGGAGGGATCAGCTCCAAGCTCTCCCAAGCGCTCACACTGAGAGATTTCTCCACATGCATGCATTCTTGACAGAGCTGTGAAGTGCTGAGTCACTATATGCATGCTAGAAGGCAGATGCTGCACATGCTGAGTCATGCTGGGAAAGCTGAGATCTGAGTGATTCATGTGCATGCTGAATAAGCTGTCATTACAGCTATGATCTGCTTTGCTGTGGCCTGAATTAGGCCAAAGGCACGCGTGGGATGCAAGTAGCCATGTCCAGGGTAGAAAGCCTGTGTGGCATGAATTGCTGACATATGTGAATGTCCAGGCTTCAGCATAACATAAAGTGCCTATCTACCTGCAAACATTGCATGGAATGCTGATATCCCCAAATGCGTGTATAGAGGCTTGCAGATGCTGAACATGCCTTGTGGGATCCCTCTTACAGTTGGGTCCTCTTAAAACAGGTTGCTGAATGCCCTGAGAGCTTGGTAAAGCTGTACTCCTTGCTGTGAATTGCCAAGAAGCTTGCTGTGTAGTGATGTTGCAGCTTCGTTGCCAAGGTAGTGGTGATACACTACAGTGCAGAAGGCAAGTCCATGCGGCTCCATTTTATACCGAGCCATTCTAGGGGAGCGAGCAGAAGATGTCTGTGTGCAAGCCTGAAGACACTCAAGTGAGTTGGCTTGCAGAAATATCCAGGTGAGACCGGATCAGTGTGTGGGTGTGAAACACATATTGGGCACCCCAGCAAGCCTGCTTTTTTCTCTCTTTTCATGGTCACTGAGCAGGAAGATGTTAAGTGATTGCTTCACAGCAGGTGGGGAGGAACCTGGCCAACATGGCCAAATTCGAATCGTTGCCCAAGGACTCTGAATGAGATCTGCCACACACACTAGCCCAGAAACTCCCTGTGCATACATGTTATTGCATAGAAGGGCTATCGAGTATGTGAGACATACTGATGCGTTGCAAAGTGTCAATGCCATGCTGTCTGTGATATCAGAAGCAGATGCAGCTGATGGGATCATTGGTAGCTGCTAATTACATGCTGAAAAGGCAGTTTATGCAGATAGCAAAAGGCGAGAGCAAAGCTTTGGGCTTGGTTGCTGAGTATTGCTAAGCATTACTTAGTGGAGACTGAAAGTCCCTCCCAGCTCACGCAAGCTGCTGCCTAGGTACATAGGCCCTTTTTGTGTGGGTAAACAAGTGGGCAAGTATGCTTACAAGCTAACTCTGCCTGCAGCGATGCGAGTTCATCCCGTTTGCCATGAAACTCTGCTGCCTAAATACCCTGCTGAAGGCAAGGTACATGCGTCCTCCACTCTATGATGACACTCTGCTTCTATGAGGTAGAATCTGTGCTGAAAAACAAGACGAGAAAGGAGGGGAAGTAATTTGTAACAGTAACTCTTTGAGTGGGCTGGCAGTATACATGAACATAAACATGGGAGCCAGAGAAACACTGAAAGCCATCATATTTAGATGAGTACTGTTAGCATCCCTCTATAGCATGAATCATGCTAAGCCCCTGTCTCTCATCTAGGTGGGGAGGAGTGTAAGGAACGAGCCTTCCTTAGCACCTACGCCGCAAGATTGCGGAGCTTAGCAGGAGCCGCGCAGACGGGCGACGCCTGTTGCTCCTGTCGCCGCCGGGATTCCGGTCGCATCCGCCGGTGGCTTGATGAGCCGCCGTGCGCCGGCGGAATGCCGGGCGAGGGCCGGCGGGGGCGATGCCCCCAGCCGAGGGAGCGGACCGCTCCCGTCGAACTACGGAGCCTTGATCTCCTGAATGGAGTACGTAGGCAGCCGCTGGGCTATGATAAGCCCACGGTGCAGGCCCCTCATATTCAACCATCCCTCGTGTCTGCGAGGTGGAAATCGTTACATCTGTCTCAGGCAGACAATACGCTATATGGCCTATGTGTTGCCTAGTCTGCTGTTCTTTTGGGGGTGTGGCATGGGCCCTGACAAAAAGAAGTCACTAATTTGTATGCTCGAGCGGTTGACACCAGCTGTCTTCAGTTAAGATGCATCCTTGCTTGGAATAAATTTGTTCATCGGCACAGTAATGCGCATGTCAGGTCCATATGTGGTATTGCATCTCTACTAGCTGCCGGCATGATTACAACCAACGGGTTAATTAGGTAGCTGGGGCATGTGAGTTGCACAAGTGTCAGGCAGGCTACCGCATCGTTCATCGTTGTATGGCGGGTGACAACGAGGAAAGGCATGGCCGGCCTCCCGTTAGGTGGGGTCATTGTGTGCTTAAAGATCTGAGTGTGGTACGGTGTCCTTCAGGAGGACTGGGAGGGCAAATGTAGTCAGCTTACTAGTGTTCAGAGCAAGACGTCTTTGGTACTTCAGTATGACTCTTCATTGGCTAGGGTTAGGGATGTCCTTCTGGGCTAGTTGATAATCTGGTTATATGTAACTGGGCGTAATCGGGGCGGCATTGAATGGGCACTTAGTTGGCGCCTGTGTAATCCAGGCCCCCACACAGGCCTGCCAAGGAACTGCGAAAAACCGATTTTTAGCTTCGAAACCAGTGTGAGGCTGCCCTGCTGCAGAGCGGTGGAGCCTGTTCTACCTGCTCAAGGTGGATGATGCAATGTGGCGCTATAGTGTAGTGGTCTATCACACTGGACTCTGAATCCAGTAACCCGAGTTCGAACCTCGGTAGTGCCTCTGCGTCTGTGGTCTGTGGAAAAGCGTCTGTTGTCTAGGGGTATGATAGGTCCCTGCCACGGACCAGGCCCGGGTTCGAATCCCGGCGGACGCATTCCCCATTCCTCGCATCGGGAGCCTGTCGGAAGATGGGAGTACCAAAGCAGCGATGGCCGAGTGGTTAAGGTGCCAGGCTGCTAACTTGGTGGGCATTGCCCGCGGGAGTTCAAACCTCCCTCGCTGCGACATGGGGCACTTAGTTTTTAAACCTCAGTCAATCAATCAGAATTCAAAGTTACTCAAGATCAAGCAGCATACTGCCCCTGATGAACTAAAATCACACAACCCCATACTAGCCAATCAACTATACACCCGGTTCATAGGTGAACCACTTCATAGGCCATCGCAGTGGAAACACCCTTTTTACCCGGACAGCACCAGATTTCATCTTTTGAGCCACCTGCTGCGCTCTGCTAGGTTCTGCTTATATGCGTAAAGACTGTTCATGCCCGCTGTCACACCATCAATCAGAGCTTGTTTCGTGCTGCAAACCAGCAGCGACAGAGTGAGCAGATGTGAGAGCTCCAGCAGCTGGCCATCAAAACCAGGCGGTCTGACTGCATTCGAAGGCCCCCACGGATCATTACGATACATCCAAGTATTTAGAAGATGCATGCCAGACCATTGCAAGGCTTGCTCTAGCTTTGCCGATGCTGGTGACCAGATGCTCGGACGAAAGTTCGGAAAAACGCTTTGTAAGTGTCTTGGTGGCCAGATTCAGGCTCATGTACGTGTAAGAAATAATATTGATAAAGCGGAGGTGTGCTTTCGGCTCGCGAAGGTGCTTCTCGCTGAAAGTCCGCGAGATGTGGTTGAGCGGACTTAAGAGTAAGAGCAAACCATTAGCAGGGCAGTGACGTTGTCAAACAACTACTCGACATGTACGGAGCCTTCACAAATAATTGCAAATATTTCCCTGCGCTGCTTCGTGCTCAAAAGTTGCCGACGCTAGTCTAGTGACCCCGCTAGTGTGTGTCCCAGTAAAAAGCCTGTTTCCACTGTCATGCCACATTGTCGCTGCAACAGTTGAAGCCAGATGCCATCCCTTCCATTGCTTGCTGCTCCTTGGTCCCCCCTGCTGCTGTTAGGGCCGCTGCCGTCATCATCACCACCAACAGCAGCAGTAGCAGCAGCAGAAACAGTGGTACCTTTCAGAGCAGCTCCCAAGTCCTCCAACTGATCAGCTTTTTCTGCTTGCATCTGAGTACCCTCTTCCCCTTGCCTCCCCCTGCTTCTTTCTCTACTCCTGCTGCTGCTCCTCCTTCTCTACTCCTGCTGTTGCTCCTCCTGCTTCAGTCTGCTGCTTCCCTTGCAATCCCTGCGCCGGCCTGCTGCTTCCCTTGCAATCCCTGCGCCGGCCTGCTGCTTCCCTTGCAATCCCTGCGCCGGCCTGCTGCTACCGCTGCTTCTACCTTGTACTCCTGCTCGTGCTACTTCTGCTGCTTCTACTGCTTCTACCTTTGCACTCTCTGCTCCTGCTGCTTCTGCTGCTTCCCTTGCATTCCCTGCTCCTGCTGCTACTGCAGCTTCCCTTGCATTCCCTGTTATTGCTGCTACTGCAGCTTCCCTTGCATTCCCTGTTATTGCCGCTTACGCTGCTTCCCTTGCAACCCCTGCTCCTGCTGCTACTGCACCTTCCCTTGCATTCCCTGCTGCTGCTCCTGCTGCTTCCCTTGCAGGCATCACCCCGGGCTGCAACTGGCTTGCGGCAAGCTAACACCGAAGGCAGTGGACAAAACACTACATTGCCTGCCATGCACCACACAGTCAACCGCATTGCAGTGACAAGCCAGAAAAAACATGCGTCACTATTGACGCATGTCCATACATCCTTGAGTACTGCTGAAATGCACGCCATGGCCCCTGTTGTCACAAAGGATTAACACTCAGGAATTCACACACAGTTGACCAACGAAAGGTGATTCAAAAGATGCCATCATTAGTATGAGCCTTTAATCAGCACATGGCTTACTGACATGATTATGGCACTATGAGCCATCATTGCTCCATAACTTGGTAAGTCAAAGATAACCCCCAACCACCCCCTGTCAAGTTATTACCCACACCAATCCCACCCAGTCACTACTGTCCAGTCCTCACCCACCCAGTTACCCAGTCACAAAAGTCACTACTTTCCAGTCACACCATGTGCACAACTGAGTTACAAAGTCAATTAAAACGTAATACAGCTGAGTCACCTCCAGTTCCTTGCCGGTCAGTATTGTGTCATTAACATGGGCCTCACTCCCCAATATCTCAGGGAACTTCGAACTTATCCATCCAAATTGAATAGCATTCTAGCAGGTCACGCTTGCTGCACTATATCCATGCTGAATCGGCATTGTGGCATTGTCAAGCACATCCGCGATTGACCCCTCCCCTCCACCCACTTAAAAAGGAGCAAGAATCGGGTTTGACCCCGGTGTGTTTGGTCGTTTCGACCTAGCTGCCTTGGTGCAGCCACACCTTAAATTTTTGTTTGTTTTGTTTTGAACATAACATCACTCATGAGGCCAAAAATCAGCAACTGAAGGAATAATGTTGATATTTGTTCCGCCCTGCTATCTTGTGATGGGCTGATAACCCTAAACCCTGGCCCCACTCACATGTAAACTGGCAGCCACTTTCATTGCATGCCGCTCCAATCCAATACCTACACAGCAACAGATTGAACAAGAACAGAAGCTCCTTTATGAAGAGTTGAAGGAAGAGCAGCATGTCCCCTTATCAAGGCAGAAATTGACAGTTTCAGTATCTCAAACTCCACCCCAAGGAGCCTGCTAACCTACAGACTCCAGATTACCAAATTGGCCCCATCAAAGCGGGGCGGCCATAGGGGCAGCGCCATGCACATACACGAAGCCAACCTAGCCTCCAACGGCAGACTCATAGTTCCTGCTTGGAGATGCCATCATACCAAACAGACCAAAAACAACATCAGCTGAGATGTGGCAACCACCAGACCACCCGTGCCGCCTAGCAAAAGCAGTGCGCCCAGCTTGGACCATCAGCAGCTGTTGAGCAGTAGGGTTCAGAGTGGAGGGTTCAGTGAGTCAGAGGGAGGGGTGGAACTACTGACCGCCGCCTCTGGTGCACGCTGTAAGGACTGAGCAGACCAAGATCCATGGCTGTAGCTGGGGGACAAGTGGCCGCAGCTGTAGCTAGCACATCTCCCGTTTCTGATTCAGTCACTGGTACCAGCAGCTGTTGTTCCTGCTGCTGCTGCTGTTGCTGGCGTGACCCTTGTGCCGCTGGCAGTAGCAATCGGTCAAAGCAAGACATGACCATTGCACTTCCACTGGGCAGCTGTAGCATGTGCTGCAACAGTGCACACCAGGCCTCATGCAAAGGAGAGATACCAGCCAGACTTCCACCCTGTGCACCTTCAAATTGCAGCTGCTGGTTCTGCTGTGCTGCTGCTGCTGCACCTGCACCTGCTGCTGCCAGTGCTGCCCCATCTCCCCAGACCTCCCCCAGCAGCTGCTGCAGCACTTTGACTTGTTGCAGGGTGGTAGCAGCAGGTAGCAGGGTGGTGATGAACCAGGACACAGCTGAATCAACTGTGACAAGGTCTGAAGGACTAGCCTGCGCAGCACCACCACAATTCGCAAGGATTAGGTTTCCAGACTATGGTTTAGGTGTTGTTCAGGGTTTAGCACTAAAGTTTGGAATTTAGACTTTGCAAACTACTTTTGAATTACTTGTGTAGGTCATTATGCAGCATGACCTCACAACGGGCAGTCAATGCCCTAAAATCCTTGATCAACACCAACTCTCCAATGCTCCAGAAGTACCAGAATCCCTGCTTACCTGCACTCCTGGCAGCTCCCTGCTAATGGCATTCATGGTCCTTGCCAGAATCAGCCCAAGACCCAGGTTCAGCCCAGACCCTCCCACCCCACCACCACCACCACCACCATCATCACCAACACCAGCGGCAGGTTTCCATCCTGGCCACCTTCCCCCTGGCCCTGCTAGCTCTGCCTGTAGCTCCATCAATGATGCTACTGCAGGGTGACTGTAATCTGATGCTGCTACAGCCCCTAGCATCCCCTGAAGCTGATCCCATAACTGCTGCTGTCACTGGGTAACACCCTCTGCTGCTGCTGCTGCTGGTGGTGGTGCATTGTGTTGCTGCTGCTGCTCCTCATTCCCTATGTGTAGCAGCTGCTGCTGCACATCTAAAACCTCCACCAGCACCAGCAGCTGCTTCATGGCAGTAGCATGCCATGCTGTACTGCTACGGCTGATGATTTGCTGCAGCTGCTGTAGTACATCACCTGCTACCTCTTGCAGAGCTGCTGCTGCTACTGCTGCCACTGCTGCTGCTCCCGCTACATCTTCCTGCTCCCCCTGCTGCTGCTCCTCCCCTTCAGCCCCTCTGGCACCACTAGGAACATCACACTGGGTGTTACGGCCACCACTAGCACAAGTCAAACTGCTGCTGCTGCTATTCACCCTGGTAACAGACCCAGCACCTGCTGCAGCTGCTCCTGCTGTTGTGATTGTGCTGCTTGAGGCAGTCGTTTCGCTGCTGCTAGCATGCAACAGCTGGAGCAGATTCCCAGACACCCGCAGCAGCTGTAGCACATCCAGTCGCCCGGTTGCCAGAAGGTGATGAAGTGCTAAGCTGCTGCTACTGCTGCTGGACCCCTCAGCTACAACCCCAACATCCTCAGCAGCAAAGGCTGTAGCACCACCCGCTTCTCTTGCCGCTGCTACAGCCAGATCCCTGCCTGTCTGAGCATCTATGTAGGCAGCTGCAGAGACGGCACTGACCAGCAGAAAAGCTGCAGCCTGCCTAGCCCCAGTCAATAGGGGTGGCAGTAGCTGCTGCCGCCTTGGGGGCAAGCTCACTGCTACTGCTGGTGGCCGCCAACAAGGCAATAGCACTCCATTCATATAACTGGCTGACATGCTTCCCATACCAAGGGGCACTGGAGGTACAACAACCCCACTCTCTAGCGTAATCAGTCCACATGCACACCATCACCCAGGAGTGTGTTACTCAGTGTTATCTGTGCGTGTTACTGTCCCGGCATCGGTCACTCATGCAAACCATCTCCACGTAAGATCAGAAACACGCTCTATGCAAGCTTGCATGAGTACTGGTATCACTAGTGGTCATATATGCATCTGAGACAATAAAAGCGGCCCTTCAAAACACTAACCCCAGCGCTCACAGCATCAGTAACTAGAGATGGCATGCTGCCTACTCTCAGTGGTCAATGGAGCAAACCCTACCTGCACCCTGAATTGCAGAAGTCCAATAAGCACCGCCCCGACAACCGACAGTCAACATGCACTGGGTCGAATTTGTCGGCCATTCCGCAAGCTACAGCCCCTGGCTAGAAGAAGCAAAGCCAGTCTATGCTCATGTAGTGCTGCCACAAACCCAACAAAGAGGCATGTTCGTCTCAGTGTATCTCATGGTTCATTTTATGTGGTTTGCTGGTATGATTGGGGTGTCAACATGAATGCAACATAACTGCGTGGTTCATTGCCACCCCTACTTCTTAGACGGACACCACTTAGTACCAGCCCTGAGAGAGAGAGAGAGAGCTACACACATTGGGATGTGACAACTGCCTCACATCCTAGGCACTCGAATGCAAAAGACAGCGTACCCAAAGGGTAGTACCAGCCCTGCCAGATGCAACAAGTGCCAGGCATACAAACAAGCACAGCCCCTCCTTACTTGCACACGGTTTGAATGTTACATTTGAAAAAAGAAAAACCCGGAGCCAACACGAGGCTCAAGGGGCTTCCAAAAAACCAAACTGACTAATATCATCAACTTCAACTAATTCGTTCTCATACTCATCACTAGAAACATTACCACAACTTTCATCTTCACTCGATTCAAATCTGTCAAGCTGCAGATCAAACACCCACTCAGTATCTTCATCTCTGAAGACACGCATTTTATGTACCAACTTCGCCAACATATGCTGCTTTGGATGACACATAAGCTTCCTTAAATCACCTTCACAGTAATCAAACAACTCACCAAACTCCGATCTAATTTCCTGGTAGGCAGGGCATTCCAGCATGAAATGCTTTTCATTCTCAACGGTATATGCCATGCATTTCCTACAATACCTCTGTGCCCTCACAGTACCACCATCAGCCCAACGTCCAGTCACAACACTCAGCCAGTGAGCTCCCACTCTAAACCTCATGAGATCAGCAAGATACTCTGGATTTATACAACGGTCATGATCAACATACCTAGCAGGCTGTGAAACACACTCAGCCATCCACGTATAATAGGTCGCATACGATACCTGATCCGAGGATGCAACCCTAGGATCCTCTGGAAGGTCACACCAACAAGCAGTCCACTTACTACTCCAAGTGCCTAGGACAACTTCTGTGTCTACACGCTCAATTTCTGTTACTGACCTGTTCAGCACAAGAGAAGTTACCTTCTCAGCATAATCCGGAACAACATCTTTAAGATTGTTCATGGACCAAGAGCCAAGTTTCCAAGTTGCAAAGTTTGTTTATGAATGCATGGAATTTCGGAGGTCGGAGGAATGTGAGGACTATAATCCTTACTTTGATTTGTCATTATTCGGGGATGAATGGCAAGGTCGTATTTTCGATACCTTTTCTTCTGGACCAAGAGGTGATATTGCTGAGACATTCACTTCTGATGGACCAGGTTCCAGTATTTCTGCCCATGGAGCCTAGGTTGGCTCCGTACGGGCGCCCCCTTTGAGGGGCCATGATGTAATCGTAATCGTAATCGTAAGACACTTCATCATCTCAGCAGACCACAGCCGTCCATGTCCAGCAACAATCGACAACTCGAGGTTCTCTGTAAACGCTGCACGTAGCATAGGCGCAGATGTCTGAGCTACTAACCTATTCCAAAAGCCACAAGCCATTTTAACCCACATTTTAATGCACAACCACAACCGCAAAGCATGATCGTAACCCCCCTGCCAGCGCCGCCATTGCACCACCTCCCAAACCTTGCTGCGGATGGTAAGAAAAGCTGCTTTGTTTGTTTGATAGAACCTTATATGTATGTCTGTTTTGTTGTTAGTAGAACAAACAAACAAACCCAAACAAAATTTAGGTTTTTAACATTTGTTATAGTATGTGGCAATCACTAGAGGGCTGCCAAGTTGGACTGACCAAACACACCATCAAATGGTGGGCTGCGCAAAGAGCTGCGTCCAAAGACAATGGATATCAGACCAAAAATTGCCAGGAGATAGAGATACACAAGCATGTATCCATCTAGGAAATTCCAACCAGCAGTTCTCATCAGACAAATCATCACTAGAATGTCTGACTCCAAATCAAACATATACATATATCGACCTATCGAGTGCAAGACATCTACCACCACGGCATCGATACCACCAGACTGGCAGCAATACTGGTACAGCCAGAAGCTTTGGCTGCCTAGAAAAAGAGAAAAGAGAAAGGGACACAAGGCCATGGGAATGCCTGCGTAGACTTAAGGAAAGAGGTTTGGCTGCAACTTACTAGCCGGCAGGTGCTTCGGCAGGGGTCACAGCCGGAGCCAGTACTACTGCTTCTCTCAGCCCTTGGGAATCCCTTGGCTCCTTGCCACAAGCCACGCTGCTGCTGCTAAGTGCCTGGGTGCAGCCCTCTGAGCACGTCTTACTAGATATTGCTTAATAAACAATCAAACAAACATTTAAGGTGTGGCAACTGCAAAGGGCTGCTAGGTCGAAACGACCAAACACACCATCGGATGGATCCAAAAACAATGGATACCAGAACAACAACTGAGAGATACCCACTCAACCAGGAATCTATCTAGGGAACCTCAACCAGTTCATCATCAGGCAAATCACCAGAAAGATCGGACTCCAAATCAAACATATCCAAATACTGACCTTCAGGAAGCAAGACATCTGGCAAGTCCACCAAATCAGTACCACCAGACTGGTGGCATTACCAACAGACACGAACACGGCACACAGCCACAAACTTTACCAAGGCCGACAGAATAACACGGCCAGTGGCAGACAGTGTCCACAAGTCATATCATATTATATCATATCGTTCATATCCTCACAGCTTCCAAGCCACCAACTGCGGTTCTTGCTCTTTTCTTTGCCAACAGCCAGGAGCATACTCATAATGATAGAGACAAAAAGGCGGCGGGAGGCTGCTAAAGAGCTGAGGCTTGGACCATCCATCCAGAGGCTGGGAAAGTCCCATAGATGATAACTGTAAGCACTCTACAGACATGTCTGTACAGCATTTTTTGTGACTGACCAGCACCCCCGGAATCCTGCCAGCGCACAAGTCTTAATCAAGCCCAAGCTGAATAGGCTTGGCTGTGACGACGCAAACACTGCAAGAACTCATAAATCCCAAAAAGCGCAAGCTATGCCATTGGGCCGTTGAGACACAGAAATGCGAGCAAGCAGGACGAAACGAACATGAACAAACCATACAAGCACGCCCTGATATCCCCTGCCACTGGTAAGCTGCAAGGGTCCCAAATAGCACTGTCCATACCTCCCGCTGTTAATGTAAACAGAACTAACATCTGCTAACAGTAGTACATGGTCCATGCATTACTCCATCTGGCTGTTTTCATAACAGCTTGGGTGGCGGGGCCTATCTAACTAAGGCACCTTACACTATGGCATATCAACTTAACTGAAATATAGTACAAAAGGCCAATACGTCAACACACAGATGCTGGCTTCTTACTCTGAATCAGTATCACCCACAGCCCTCCTGATCCCCCCTGCCAGCACCACCTCCCTCACATTGCTTCGAACAAACTTCACCTCAGCAGTCAGCTGAACATGTGGCAGCTCCAAAACCTCTTCCTCCACCTGCCTGCAGTAGCTGACATACAGCTTCTGTAAACCCGGCCCCAAGCGGTGAGACAGCGGCTGCAAGCTAGTTACCCCGCAGTCCCAGAGCTGAAGCTCCTTCAGAGCTCCAAAGCTCTCCACCCCAGCCAAGCATTGCATGTGGAGGCACTCACTTAGGCACAAGGAATTCAAACAGCTTCTGGAGCTTTCTGAATGGCGTAAAAGTGGATAGGGTATGGTACAATTACAAAGGTTGCGAACAATGTTCGATCTCCCATGGGCCACGAAGTAGGCCTGCAGGCCAGTGCCGGGAGGGGTTTCAGTCCCCCAACTTGTATTGTATTGTATTGTATTGTATTGTATTGTATTGTATTCTGGAGCTTTCCAAGCCGGCAAGGCTGCTGAAGCTGCCACTGATATCCACCACCCTTAAGCTGCTCAAGCTCGACAAAGGAAGCAGGCAACTCACCCTACATGACCCTAAGTGCAAGCTCTGCAATGAAGCTGCTGCTTCTATGCCAGCCAAGCATTGAAAGGAGCTGGCTTGGTGTAACTGCAGTGACGTAACACCTGTGCCCAACCCCACCAGGCTCACAAGGTTGCGACCACTAGCTAAGCTTACCTCCCTTAGCCTGCTCAAACCAGCCAAGCCCTGGAGGGAGGTCGCAGTGCAGGTGTCATGCTCCAGCTTGAGCACCTCCAGCTGCTGCAGTGTGCTAAGGGGCTGCAAGCTGCTGACAGTGAACGGGTTCCTAGACCCCATAGATGCAAGGCGCAGCGAGGTTAGGCCTGTGAGCGCTGACAACGGACTCGGGTCGCCATGGCCTGCTTCTCTGAAGCAACAGTTAAGATGTCTCAACCCAGTCAATGCTGCCAGGGATGACCAGGGGATCTGTTTAGGCGAGGAGGAGTAGTCCTTCATAATCAGGCTGGTTAGATTGGTAAGAGGGATCGTTTGCAGGATATCTGCTAGAGGGAGCCTGCCCTCTTTCTCATCCGAGAGACCGGCTGTTCCACGCTCAATCAAAAGCTCGTCAACAAGGTTCCCGTGCTCCAGCATCAGATGCTTCAAGGACTCAGCAAAGCAAGGCATCTCTACCCTGAGGTGCAGGCCAGGGACCATTGAGAGCATACCAAGAGCCGCTTTCCAGCCCAGCAAATCTTGTCTGTACCACCGACCCCATTCCTCAGTTTGCCGTCTTGGCACATAAGCGGCAAAAGCTTTGATCAGCACCGTGACCGCAGGAACGCGCCCCCTCTGCCTCTTAGAAAGCCATTGGCAAAGGGAGTCAGCTGCCTCAGGGCATTGAGCAAGAACCACAGGAGGATTGGTTCTTTTCATGTAGCAGTTGAGCATCTCATCATTGTGCATGTAGAAATGCTTGCAGGTCAGGCTGATCGCCGCTGTGGTAGAAGTGGTGGTTTCAGGGTCTGCCACCACATGCTGGAAGATCACCTCCAGGCACTTCCCAGTCAGATCCAAGATGCGAGTTGACTCACTGGCAGGTTCGTGGACGCCCATTGGAACCTCACTCGACACAGGACACCTGCAGCAATGATTGGTGGTTAAACATTTCAATTAATGCTTGTTTGACAAACGTCACTTCTCGCTTGCCACCAGCTACACGAAACCTTCGTAGACAGTTTTACGCAGCCCTTGCCACTGACTGTAACAGAATGCATGGATACATCCGCCCCCCAAGGCGTGAATGAGCCCGTGGTTGATGGCAGGCACGCAACATGTGCTTGCTATATGAAGCAGGCAAAGCTCTTACCTTGTTAACGTAGAAGGTGGTAGCCCTTATAATGGAACAATGAGTAAGCTGAGATTCAAACTCCAATGGTTGGGGAGCAACGAAGTGGGCTACTTGGACAGTGCCGTTCGTCCGCATGCGTACACTTCCGGGCTCACAAAAGTTGCACATGCCAACTGTTTTATTCTGCCCAGTTTATCAGTCTTGAATAAGTGCACAGGAACTTTTGCACAATCATGGAGGCGGGCGAACTGCCTCGATAACTGCGCGGATCGTGTTGATGACCTAGCAGAGCCACCGTGGTGAGCCGTGGAAGGCAAGGCAACACACTGATAGCCTCTGATGCATGGAGCGGCCCTCACTGACTGAATCCAATGACCAGACTGGCATGGATGCACGAAGGCGTGCATCCGACGCCTTTCCACTGATACGACTATGCAAGTTTGTACACATGTCGAGTCTGTTCCACATCTACCAAACCACAGAGAACACAGTAGTGAAGTATGCATCGTCATCCAGCCACAAGACAGCAGTCGCTTGCTTCCCAATGAGGCGGTCGAAACACTAACCTGTGCAAATCCAGGAAACACCACCTCTCAGTGAAAAGGGCACTACAGAAAGAAACAGTACACTTGCACCCTATCGGACTATCATCTGCTATCATCCTTTGATTTTGCACAGAGCCTTCACACGCGCAGAATGAAGGAGCATCAAGTAGGAGTGCTAGCAACCCCCCCCCCCCAAGCACAACCACCTCAATAGAACTTCCTTTTACAAACACACCCGCTGCTAAACGGCAGGTTGAACCAGCTCAGAATTCAACAGCCGCACATACATCCAGTACTCGTACATACAAAGCTGTGCAGTAATCTATCTCATGTAGTACATAGAAAGTGGCCTTCAGCCAGACCTCCCTCAAACATAACTCGTAGCTCCATGAGCCCCCCCCCCCCATCGCCCCATCCATGCAATTACAAACTTGCGACCTCAACGAACATGCAATGCCTGAAACACAAGCCCTGCTACACCTGGTCGACCACTCACAAAAGAGTCTGTGCAGGGTACAGTATGCAACCCAACCTTGCACACACTAAGAAACTTGTTGGAGTCATGTGGCAGGTGCTGCACGGCCCGAGAGCTGTGCAGTGATCTATCTCATATAGTATGCAACCCAACCTTACAATTCCCCCTGCAACCGTGTCTCTGCATACCACGGTCTGCCCCACCAAATTCACTTCCTTTGCTGCGTAAGCACAAGAAATTTGAACAACTACATTGCAAACTGCCTGAAATACCATACACAACTCGATTGTGCAAGAATTTCCTCTATTGCAACTTCAATCAAACATGTGCCATGCTCTATAACCCCTTCACAAAAGCCCAGGCAGCTGCCCACCATTACTTATGGATCAGTGACTCAACCGTGAACACACAAGGACCCCCATGAGAGAGAAAATGAAAACTAGTACGCAAACGGAAGGGGGATATTCCTTCTTGCACTCATACCTTAACGACCCCCCAGGTATTATCAAGCCGGTGACTGGATAGACAACTACAAATACAGAGGCATCCAAATGGTCAAAGCAGCTCCTCACTCCAAAACAATAATCTACGGAGAGCAGTTGCCTGCTGCCTGCAGAGCTTGCAACATGCAATGGAACCAACTCATGGCTAGAGCAAACTATTCTCAAGCACATGCGTCAACATACCGATCAGTCGGTCAATCAATCATTTATAGCCATCATTTGTTCAGCACAGATACAGGGACAGACCCCTGCTAGGTTTGGGGTGGTTGCATCTTGCTTTGTTCACTGCACCCTGCTTTTCTTCGTTCCAGCACTGCATGACAGACCCTGCTTTTCTCCTCCGCACTCTCCCCTGCCTTGATTACCTGTACCAACCTCCAGACGCCTGCTTTTCTTGTCCACACTCTCTCCTGCTTTGATTACCTGTACCCAACCTCCAGATACAGGGTAAGCGCAAGCACTGTGGACGTCCACCAGCCTCTGCTAGGGAGCACCTTCTCTCAGGGCGCAGGCACGGCTGGTATGGTAGCCATTTACAGTTCACATCCAGCTGTTGTGCAGTGGAGCTCAAGCTGAGGATTCAGAGAGGCAGAGGGCGCTGTTTTATTGAATGCGCCCTGCTGCTCAACAGCTGCTGAACCGCCGCTTGTTCAGGACGCTGTAAAGAACACACCATCATATAGGTGCTCAGCCTTCGAGCATGTGTAGACTGGAGATGTGGACATCCACACGAACATCGACCGCGTACATGACAGCCTAAGCACCTCGCCCGCCCCAGCAGAGCCCCAAAGAATTGCCCGCTGTCCCTCCTGGCTCCCGCCAGGACTTCCGCTAGCAACAAAACCGCTCTGTCTATGCCATTAAACAACAGCATTGGCCCCTGCTGCTGCTGGCACTGCTGGTTGAGGTCCTGCCGGTTGAGCACTACCTGCTGGCGCCCAAGCCCTAATCTGCAGCCTGTTAATAACGCTGTCTCTCATCACTTGCCACCGCGGTGCACTACCAGCACCAGCAGCAGGAGCAGCAGCAGCAGCAGCCGGCGCTGATGAATCATCATCGACCGGCACTATTCCCATCTGCTGCTGCCACCTCCGCAACTCCTCCTGCTGCTGCTCCATGGACTGCCGCCGCCCCAGCTGATGCTGCTGTCGCCGCCTCATCCTCCGCTGCCGCCTCCGCTGCCGCCGCCGCTGCTGCATCTCCAACTGCTGCTGCGGCTGCTGCTGCCGGACCCCTGCACCTCCACCCCTCCCTAACCCAACCCCAAGCATCATCTCCCACCTACCCCGCACCCAGCCCCTCCATCCCTGCGGTCCTGCAACCACCCTCGCCACCCGGCCATCAGCCCCCGCCTGCTGCTGCTGATGACCTCCTCCCGGATCCGACACCACAACCTGCTGCAGATCTCTTGAGTGCTCATCATGCAGCCACAACGGCAGCCGGCAGATAGGACACGTATCATGATGCGCTAGCCACTTATCAATGCAAGGCTGATGGAAGTCGTGCTGACATGGCAACACACGCAGCCTCTCACCTTCTAGGTAGTCACACAGACACACAGTGCAACACGGCACTTCCTCCTCCTCCTCCTCCTCCTCCTCATCGCTACTGCCACCATCCTGATCACCATCACCTTCATCAGCTGCAGTAGTTACTAATCGCGACTGCCACTGCTGCTGCTCCTGCTGGTGCTGGTGGTCATGGCTGCATATCCCTTCTCCCATGGTGTGGCCCCTAACCCCAACCCCATCGGTACTAGCTCCTGCTGCTGCTCCTGCGACATGCTGATCCCTCCCCCTACCAGTATCGTCCACGTCCACATCATCACTAACTGCCCCTGTTGCTGCTGCTGCTGCTGCGAGAGATGCCTTGCTACTGCCTTCACCTTCTACTGCTACAGCTTGCGAGCTGGGCCCTGCTGCTGCCGCTACGTCCACAGCATCAGGCCCTGCTGCAGCTTGAGCAGCAGACAGCAGCATCGACCGCGGTTTACCAGCATCAGCAACAGCCGTCTGCTGCTGCTGATCCCCGGCTCCACCTGTCACAACCGCATCCCCCTCCCGGCCCCGGTTAGCGTCATCATCATCATCAGCAGCAGCAGCAGAAGCATCAGCCGTCGCTATCAACGGTGCTGTTGATGGTGCTAATGACATCCCCCGATCAACCACAGCAGGTGCAGCCGCCCTACGATGACTCCCACCCTCACCACCCCCACCTGGGAACACATAGCACGGGAACGTCTCTATCAGCTCCGGCGGAACTCCCCTCGGCCGACTCGGCTGACTCGATAACGGATCAAAAGCAGCACCCTCCCCTAAACCTCCATCCACACCCTGCCGGTTCCAGCGCACCCACCCCAACCGCACCATCAGTCGTTTAGCCAGCGTCATTACTACACACAGTATCACCGCAGCAGTGACACCTAGGACAATACTCATGTAGGGATGGAGCATGGTCGGGACATCATTAGGAATAAAGAAATTTAGGCTGTAGTTATAAGGTTCCACTATGAGGTAGTCGCTGTTTAAGATGGATAGGATGTAGGTATGGCCAGGGATCAGATCAGAGCCCTGGACTTGGAGAGGAAGGGGGGGATTGTCACGAGCAGCGAGGCGTGCATAGCTGATCAAGCCCCGGCGACGTGGGTCCGAGTTTGCAGCATCATCGTCTGGTTGCCTGCGTGGAACATAGATGAACAGGGGTTTCAGTGCTGTGGGCATAAAAGACATTGGGAAAGGCACATTGTGAACTTAATAACCAGCATTCAAATCATTGCAGGTACATTGCTTGCTTGCTTCTAGTTTCTGCAGGATGCCTTCAAATTAGGGCTTGGTGACTCTCCCATCCCAAGGGAGATTCATTTATTATAGTACTGGGTGTTCCACAGTACTGCCATCTTTGAGGCTAAAGGTCGAGTACAGTTAATCAAGGCAGGGGAGAAGGTGGAGAGTTTTGCCATGCATTGTGCTGAAACGGGGAAACACAGGATGCAGCAAACAAGGCAAGTTAGAACATACAGGCTCTGGCCCAACGTTTCTTAGACAAACAGACCTAGCCGGCTCCGGCCCCACACGGCTATTGTTCTTCGCACCAATAAAGAGCCACCCTTGCCTGAAACATTGGCAACAGCTGCATGACTATGTACTCATCTGACAGCGCGAGGTGCGGGGCCTATGGCACTTTTGCTATGGCATGAAATGTAAGAAGACGTATCCATCTGTCCCTCTATTCACCCCCTATTTATTCCTTCACACTGCACACCATTAATGACCTGCAAAGGGTAGGATACTTCCCAAGGACCTTGACCACTTGCTCCCAACCCTTCACAACCTGCTATCCCTCCCCTTCACAACCTGCTATCCCTCCAGCTGAGTGGAAGTTTGAAAGCAACCTCATTTGCTCCCACAGCTGTTCCCGATTCTAAACTGTTGCTCCCACTCTCACCTCCCCTCCCCCCCCCACTCCCCTATTCTTACCACTCCCCTCCCCCCCCCCCCCTCTACCCCATCCTGTTCTTCTATCCCTCCCACTCTTCTACCCTTACCACTCCTCAACTGCTCCCATTCTCTTACCCTACCCTTCCAGCTCCCCTCACCCTACCCCTCCTTCACCCCTCCCTCACCACCCCCCCTCCTGTACCCTTCTGATTAACCCCCACCTCACCTGGGATATGCGCCCGTATCAAACGTCAAATAAGCATTGCTGTGGTTGCTAGGCACACCGTTGACATTCGCAATGACCCAGTTAATCCCCAGGTTCATGTATTTGTAGTTAAACCCAGGGTCCACCGTCAGCCTGAAAAAGTCCCAAGACCCAGGGTATAGCGCACGTGTCCCCGCATCTTGAGACCCCATCCCAACCACCAAGTCCCACTGTCTCCCCTCGCACAACATACCCCCAAACCCTGCCTTGCAGGCGCATGTAAAACCCTGAGACATCTGCTGGTCAGGGTTTACATAACCCCCTGACAAAACCATGCCATTACCAGCTGCAGCTGCCAGGGAACCCCCAGGAGGTATAGTGGAAACCCCTGGGGTCCTAAAGGGGTCCACACAAACCCCTTCGCCAGAACAGTCATTAGGGCATGCTAATGGCTGCCTACTCAAGTCACGGAAAACAGCACGGACCTTAACATGTGCCGGCCCCTGCAATCTGCTGTTATTGTTGTTCAGGATGCCTACATACCACCTCCTGCTGATGCTGCTAGCTGGCCCCCGTAACCGCTCCAACCTGAAATGATAATTCTGTTGCAACATAAAACTCGAAACATCTGCATAACGTCCCACATCTGATTCCGCTCTATCCAGCACAGGCGGCCCCCGATCCTGCGTATCAAACGGCTTCAAAAACAACAGCGGATCACCCCCCTTGATCCCCGGATCCCTAACCAGATCCACCAGTAACTCCAAATCCACAGTACCCCCGCCCGAGCGTGCCCCGCCCTTTTCCCCACCCATCTCCACCCCGACCTCTACGGGCAGCTGCACCTCGAAATACGCCCAAGAGCCCGACGGAACAGCTACATACGTCCCTTCCTTCCCGTCCACTGGCAGCAGCGGGAGATCTAATTCACAGCCAGCACCCCCAAAACCGCTGCTGCAGTTACAGTAGCTCCGTTGTTCAATGGGTGTTGGCAGTAGCTGCTGCAGCTGGACACATGTGCCATTCCCGCTGCATTCTGGCTGAGAAGGGTCGGGGGCTGGGCAGGGGACTGCGCTTGGGACAGCCATGCATGTGAGGCGTAACGCATAACCCGCCAATGAAGCTGACATAGGGCCCAGCTGAGTCACTTTGACGTACCTGGCACACAAACAGAACGGGACATGAGTAAGGCAAGAAAGGATACACCGTTGAAAAACCCACTCATTGGCCCTCTATATGCATATGAGATAGATCACTGCACAGCTTTCGGGCCGTGCAGCGCCCGCGGCATAACTCCATCCAGTTTGTTAGTAGTGGAGAGCAGATATCAAGACAAAGAGGCGAGCCCTCCATATGTATTTACCATGCACGCTATCCCCCTTCTTAGACCAGCCTAAGCCCTCTCCCCACCCACGCCACCCCTCTGTTTTGACCTCCTCGCACAGTTACGTTTGGTAGCAGGAATAGCTAAAGGCAACCCCAACTTCGTCCTGCACCGTTTAGCTCGGGGGTTAGGGCATGGGGTCCCAAACTGACAGTCCTGCCCCGCACCTCCCCCCTCTTCCACCTACACGCATATGTGACTGCGCAGACAGAAGCCTGGACTCTGTCGCTATCAGCACCAACACCTCCTGGTCGACATCCCCTCCCCTTTCTCCCCCTCCTGGCGGACATCCACCAACCCCTCCCCGCTCCCTCCCCCTCTTCCGCCACTAAGCAGTAAGCCATATGCATTTCATGGCAGCTTCAATCTAGTGAGCAGCACCATGATACAACCTACCATGTTGTGTCAGCCATCACTTCGACCTCTCCTATTCTCCTCTTCACCACCTTCCCCTGCTAGCCTCCCCTTTCAAGGCCTCTGCTTCCATCCCCATTGCTGCCACGGAAAGCTACTCTACTCTTGGCCCGCCTTAGCGACATCCGATCATCTTCCCCTGCTTGCTTCCTCTTCCAATGTCTCTCCTCTGATCCCCGCTGTTGCCCCCGTCCCCAGGTCCTCCCCCCCCCCGCCCCCAGGTCCTCCCCCCCCCCCCCTCCCCAGGTCCTCACCCCCCCCCCCCTCCCCAGGTCCTCACCCCCCCCCGTCCCCAGGTCCCCCCCCCCCGCCCCCAGGTCCTCACCAAGCGTCTGAGTCAACCTCTGACTTGCCCTCTCCCGCTCTTGGCCCACGTCCATCAGGCCCATGCATCGGCAGAAACAGCCTGTGGTACGGCCGCTGGTACATGTTTGCTGCCTCATCCCAATAACTGCCACTCTCCATGCCACTAATTTCCAAGGGTACAATGTCAGCTGAACCTTCTAATGGCGGGCTGAAATAAGTCAAACCCTCCTCTGTAGTTTGCACCTGTAAAAACAAGGAGAAAGCATCTTCCCAATTGACGACACAAGCTGCAGCACTCATTCGCAGCCTAGGGGGGCCAGCAGACTTCCAGAGTTTGCAGCCTCCCATCACCAACACCAGCAAAAGCTCGATACATGCAACATTGCTCGGGACACATTGCTCAGCCCACACGTACAAACTAAGGCCATCCTCCACCAGCCTACACTTAACTTAGCCACCTAAGCAGTACACGTGACTCGCCCAACCTCAACTGATTGCCTCTCTAACCCATCTAACCATCCATCTAATGCACCTAAACCTCCATCTACCGCATCTAACGTCCATCTAACGTATCTTGACGTCCATGGTTATGTTCCGCCATCCCTTCTAACATGTGCTTGCAAGAGACCATGCTGTTACTGATGCAACCCATCCAAGCAGCAGCTGCAGCTGTATCTTCCTGCTATTTGTGGTAACACCGCTGCAGCGCAACTGGCTCGTTTACTCTCGCTGCAGTCCCCGTTACTAGTACAATGCTAATTCTGCCTCATGCAGCTCGCTTAGACCTTCCCTGCTGTTGCTGCTGCCGTTCCTGTGGCTGTCCGCTGCGGCTCAGTTGCTGCACACAGGTAGAGTTGCCCCTTCTGCTGCTGCCCATTCTGCTGCTGGAGTGGTTTGTCTCCCAGCAACCAGCCCCGTCTTAGCTTGCTCCTGCACTGCTGCAAACCTACTTGTACCGTTTCCCAATTACCCAAACGTCCCTGCAAAAGGGCTGTCGCTAAGCTGTTCTGCATCTTCATCGCCGCTGCCAAGCCGCTTCCCTGCTTTACATCCACGGCTGCCAAGCTGCATTGTCATGCTTTCACAGCATCGCTGCTGCCAAGCTGCTTCCCTGCTTCACATCCACGGCTGCCAAGCTGCTTCGCACAAGGGCTGCCGCTGTCACTAAGACTGTTCTGCATCTTCCTCGGTGCTGCCAAGCTGCTTCCCTGCTTTACATCCACGGCTGCCAAGCTGCATTGCCATGCCTTCACAGCCTTCAAGCTGGTCTGGCAAGCTGCTCATCCCATTCCTTGTACTCACCCCTGGAATCTGCCCCTTAGCTGCCAGCACAAAGGTTGTTGCTCTGGAGCTATTGCTGGACTCTGCAGGTACCCAGGTTTCATTGCGCCCCTCAGCTAGCCGCCAAAACTCCAGTAAAAGGTACCTACAAGCAATGCGACAGGACCCGCTTACTCCAGATTTGGCGAGCCATGCAGCAGGAGGCGTTGGAGTGCCTACATGATATGCTATACAGATAGTTGCTGTATGACGGTTAGCCATCTTCCCATGCGAGATGACACATAGCATCATCCGGAGCAATAGTGGACTTCAGCTGCAGTTGCAGTCATCGTCTGCTGGAGAGAGTTCAGTGCTGGACAGAGTTCAGTGTGCAACGTAGATGTAATTATGAAAGCACATTGCAAGCAAGATTCTCAGGACCTCAGTATGTAGGGGAATGTATCGCTGGAGGCAATCTCGGGCAAGATGGGGTTGCATTTGCTTGAAGCAACTTACCCATGGCTGTCTTCTGAGCCACATGAAGCGTTCTTCACGGCTTCCGGTGGGACGACCCAAGTATGACATGATCCTGGCTTCAACTCCCTAGTTACGAAGCTTGCATTATTGCCAGATTCCCACTTTCCAAAGACGTCCAGACTGCCTTGTATACTGCCACTCCCGCAATCCAAGCCATCAGCGACGACTGCAGCGACATGAACCGGTCGGTTGGCCTAGATACGGCCTGGCCGAGGACCCGGAACCCCTGCCCCTCAAGGTAATCTGCGGACACACACATTCAAGAATTGCGTCCTGTCGCTCACCTGTGGCAGCGAAGCCCGGACAACTCCAGAACAGCACAAAGCAAGCTATGACTGCTACGAGCGTATGGTATCGGACCCTATTGCCCATTGCCTGCGGTCCGATGACTATCATATGGGGCTTGGAACGGAAGCCTGCTGCCAATGCGCCCCTAGGGAACCAACAGTCGAACGACTTCATGCGAGATAGTGACAGGAGGGCCTTCTCCCCCTGGCTACGCATCCCAGATTATGGTATGAAGCATAAGCATATGTTACACTGTTCATGCAGTTTCGTGGTCGCTTCTGAAGACTGATTATCTCTCTGCTGCCTCGTAGACGACGATGGTATCAGCATGCAAGGTACAATAAGCGAGTCGTATGCAGGCCAGCTTTCACAGTCCAAAAAGTATATTGAGATTGCTTACAGCTTTATTTCTGACTCCGCACATTGTAGACATCCGCGTCCTTGTTGTGGTGGCACCAGCCTGGTGCCCCCACTCAACGAACGAAACTCAGAAGGTGCCCACCCGCCTGCCACGGAAGAAAGCATTGGTACTTAACACGATTCCTGGACATTGATCGCAGAAATGTGAACAACGCTGCTGGGCAGCACTTGTGGGCAGTTCCGATGGGCCCCTGATGCCGGGTCTTTCAGTGACGGCGTGAATGACGCAAATATAGCAGTATATTGGACTACGAGATGAAAACGCGGCAACAGTTGTCTGAGCTTGCAATCCCCGCCGTGTCCCACAATGTAATGCCGAGAAGGCCGACTCTAGTGCCTTCAGATCTCCCTTCCGTGAACAGTTGTGGAATACTGCCAGAAGCTTTACACCATCGATCAAAGCAATTCACCTGCACAGCTCATCACACCCAATAGTCTCCTTTCAGCAGACGGATGCTCCGTCCTACCTGCCTCAGACCGACAGTGCAGCCTTTTGCCTGGAAGGACGATGCCCACTCAAGACAGGTATCCGATCCTCACTGCCCAGGGCGACAGCAACACGCCTATGCCTCAATACAGCCAGCCCCACATAGTTTCACAAAGAACAGCACTCACACGCTGTACAAAGTGAACTGTTAGCACACACTCCATCCATATGTAAACAGGAAACTATGCAACAACAACAACAACAAACATTTAAGGTGTGGCAACCGCAAAGGGCTGCTAGGTCGAACCGACCAAACACACCATCGGATGGATCCAAAACACAATGGGTTCCATACGTACCACCAAGTAAGTGGAGACCAACCAGGTAGTAGTCATCTACAGGACTTCAACCAGTTCAAAAACAAAACAAACCAATTTTAACGTAACGTTCATAATCAGAATCATCACCAGAAATGTCAGACTCCGAATCAACAACAACAACAAACATTTAAGGTGTGGCAACCGCAAAGGGCCGCTAGGTCGAACCGACCAAACACACCATCGGATGGATCCAACACAATGGCTTCCAGACCACCAACTCAAGCAGTACTGATACCGAGACATGTGTCCAGGCAAGACAGAGCCCATGATCAAGAACACCACCCACTCCTCCATCGGTTGCAATGGCATGGCAAACAATGACGATTACGACGGGCTGGAGATGTACAAGAACAAACAAACAAACAAACAAAAATTTAAGGTGCGGCAACCGCAAAGGGCTGCTAAGTCGAAACGACCAAACGCACCATCGGATGGGTCCAAAAACAATGGAATCCATACCACCAAGCAAGAGGAATACCCAAGCAGACATCCAACTACGGACACGGCAAATAGTAGCACCAGCAAACAAATCACCAGCAGGAGACTGATTGGGGTGTCCAAATCAAACACAATCCAGAGCACCAACCAAGCAGGATGTCCAGTAACATCAAACATATCTAAATACTGATCTTCCGGAAGCAAGATGTCTGGCAAGTCCACCACATCAGTACCACCAGCCTGGTGGCATTGTCGACCGACACGAACGCAGATGGCAACATACTTGACCAACATGCACTGGAAGAGGGACCCTGCCAGTTGAAGACAGTGCCCAAAAGTCAGCATACCTGAGAGAAGACAGCGCGGACACAGGTGGTACAACAGTTGACAAGAACAAATCTCGAGCCTCAACAATTGTCGGGTGTTCACACAAGAAGGCGCAATGCGCCTCATCATCCACGACTGTGGAACTACAGCGCAAACAAGTACGTTGAGAACGTAGGAGTGCAGGCAGCTGCCAACGTCCGGTGTGAATGCGCAGATGATGGCAGCCAAGACGAAAACGCAAGAAGCGTACCAACCCACCATGAGAAAGTCGACATGAGTAAAAAGAAGGGACCACGCCCAAAGCATGTGTACCCACAACCCTGAAATACAGACCAATACAGGATCCAGTACCATGTTCAACCTGGGACAGATGCTGGATGCTATAACAAACAAACATTGAAGGTACCTGTACAGCAATCTATTGGCACTTCCGGGCAGTTCCGAGCACAGTACAGCAATTGCTGCAGACATACCCTACCACTAAAACGGCTCACACACTGCCCCACAGCTCTCAGATAAAGGTGCCTACACAGAGACATGCAGGGCTTCACTGCACACAGGGCAGGACCAAAAGCCAGTAGCGCTGCATATGCCTGACACAGAAAAGATCAGCATAAACCCTATTCAGGTATATCCGCTATGCTTCCAAAAAGACCCACTTGCGGGCAGTCACATCATCCCACAATTTACAGATCCAGAAAGGTATGCACTACCTTGCGGGGCCACTTTGTAATCTGTAATCTGTAACCTACCTTGGCATGCAGGAATGGGGTCTATTCAATCGCCTACCCCTTAAAGTGTCTGTTTAGCACATCAATTGTGCTATGTGGCGGTCAGTAAAACGCCTGCTTCACTAGTTCCAAAGCAAGAGAGACAACTAGGTAGAACAAGTTCCAACATACCTATGACGTATTAATTAACTCAACATCACCACGCAGGAGCGAATGCTCACACGCACATTCCAGGGCTCTTCTCCATCTGGAGACCCCTGACCACTTAACGGACACTGCCCATATGCACTCCACTGCCGGTTTAATGACAAAGAAACAGCAGCTACAGCAGAGGCATGCACGCCCTAAAGTCCCATCCATCTGCTCCCTTGGATTGGACAAAAACAATCACTTGATACACAGACCCCTCCCACCGTGTTCCATTCCACAGTCCTAACCCTGCTTTCTGCTGCTGGTAAGGGGCAGGCATAGGGACCGGCACGGTATAGCACACCACACAGAGGGAAAACAGCACGTACCACAGTTCCCATAAGGCCCCATCCACAGTAACTGCAAATCCTGACGGCAAAATACTTGCCACAGCCAGCTAGCTTCCCACCCCTCGTCCCCCCCTTCCTCCTACAAACATATTTCTCCCACACAGAACTCTTAGCTTGGCAACTGCTTCAAACACACATATTGCTGATGTTCCTCCCAGACTACAACGATACAGCTGGGACGAGCAGCTAAGTACTAAACTGCAGGCACATTGTACAACACCCCCCGCCACTGCAGTTCTGCATCCCCAGCTGGCCCATGCTTTAAGCACCCTCCAACATGTGCTTCGGCCCCAAGGCATACACCCCCAGGAACACCAGCACAGACAGCATCACATACACCCTATACATGTAGTGCTTGAATGTCACCACATACCTGGGGTCCATCAACCCAGCTGCAGACACAGCAGGGAACACACTCGCCACAAACTCGTGGGTGCTGCTCCTGCTCACCTCCACCATCAAGCTCCGCAACTCCTCAAAACGGGATGCTTGTACCAACAAACTGATCACACTAGATGCAGGCCCCAGCATCACAGTGTCAGCTGCTGCAGGCTGCAAAGCACCCACCATCTGCTGCTGCTGCTGGTACTGGAAGGAGCTCCCGCCACTACCTGCTGTTCCAATGCTACTGCTGCCAACACCCAGCCCCTGCTGACCGCGGTGGCGGTGGATAAGGTGGGAGGGCACTACTGCTTGGGCTGCAATTAGAGACGGGTCTGGGGTGCCTGGTCCGCTGCGGGGTGTGCTCGGCAGGCTGCTCCCTAGCTCATCCTCTGCTGCTGCTAAGCTGCCTCTGCTGCTACTGGTGCGCAGCTGCTGCTGATTGTGGATCTGATGCAAGCTGCTTAGGTTGCATAGAGGCCCTGCGGCACCTGCTACTGCCCCACTGCCTGCTGCTGCTGCCATGGCAGGCAGACCGGGAGTTACTGCCCTTGAGAAAGCGGCTAGTGGGGCCCGAGAAGGGCTTAAGGAGCCTGCTACTGTGGATGCTGGGGCAATGCAGGCAGCAGCCATCTCCCGGCAGAAGGACGAAGACACAGTCGACATGATCTCTATAAGGGCTTGCTTATGCTCCGGCTGGCTGATGGCTGAGAGGAGGGGGTTCCACAGGTCCTGCGGGTTTGCATGCTGCATGTAGGTGGACACTGCGCTTGAGATGCCAGTGGAGGTCACTGTGGCAAACAGGCGCTCTGCTGGCGGAGATGTTAGCCACGAGAGGACATCACACAGCAGGGCTGATGCTTGGGTGAGAGGAGGTGAAGGCTGCTGCTGCTGTTCCTGCCCATGGTGCCGCTGCTGGTGCTGCGAACGTGCTGGTGACGCAAGCGGGGTACGGCTGGGGGTGTTGGGATGGGAGGAGATGGTTACAGACAAGGCCTGGTCTGCACTGCTCATGCTGCTGCTGCTGGTTGGGGTGAAGGCTGCATCCACTGCTTGGCGTACAGCAGCACAGAACGCCTCGGTTGACTGCCTCGCTGCTACACTGACGGCCAGACCTACGAGACTGCGGCCACGGTCACTCAGAAAGGCCTCGAGTATCTTGTCCACCATGGATAGCTGTGTAGGGTCGTTATCTGCTCCTCCATGTTTTAGCATGGCGGTGGAACCCCCTTCTACTGCAGATGCAACGCTTGCTGTTATGGCTGCTTGAACCTCAGGGCATTGTGCAAGCTTTGCAAGCTGCCGAAGGCTTTGGGGCACGTCATCTGAGTCCGACTGCAAGAAGTCCTGCACATCGCGGGAAAGCAACGCGACTGCATCTCCAGCTGACACGCACGCCTCACTGTACCGCTGGATTGCTTGGAGCGTCTGTAAGACGGACGCTTGCGTGGCCTCCAGGCTCTTGGATTGGTAAAGCCGAACAGCTGCAAGCCCTCCCGCGGCGCATGCACAGCTTGCCACTACGTAGTATTTGTTCCGCTGCCACCAGCTATTACGCTCCCTCATCATCTTGCTGCTTCTATCCTCCCGTATCTATTTTCGTTGATATGCTATCCGAGAAGCAAGACGTGCCAAGCAACCCTGCAACTTTGTGGGGTTGTGAGGCACGACTAGGTTTGGCCTAGCTTCTTTTGACTTAAATTGTTGGAAACAATTTAGGAAGGCCGTGTGTAAGCCTGCAAGCTACAGCTCAACACAACGTCTACAACCAACGGCCTCGGCATGCATTATGCATGGTGCACGCACATTCTTGTACTAGGCGTACCAGGAGGGTGGATCTCCCTCACATACAGTCTGTGTATGTTACATATACTCTGTGCGTAATTAGCAGTGTGGGCGGCCTGGCACACGGTGACTCATGACTGTCCGAGTCACTGGCTCACTAACTTCCTTGAAGAGAAGTGGGAGGACGGTAGGGATGCAGGAGTCAGGTCCAGGGAGAGCCGAGAACCGCGCACCATGATTTGATTCTCCTTGTGAGCCAAGCGACCAGCCCCTCTGCTAATCTAGACGGGATTACCACGGTTGCATTGACCTGTGCTTCAAGAACCTTTGAACACCGGATATCAAGACCTCATGGGCCTTTGAGAGCCTTTGCAACAGATGTGAGGATCTTAAAAGGCCACCTTAGGGAATGAAGCTCCCCTTGTCAGGAGGACCCAAGCTCTTCGAGCACTTTGTGGTCTGCGGTTTGACAGGGCAGGGGCTTGTTTCCCTTAACGGAGATACTGGCTTCGCTGGAGCCGAAGCAGCTTATAAGCCAAGTTATATTGATCACCTGCCGCTTTGGGATGATCCAAAGGACCAGCCTCCACCTCAGCTCCCAACAGTAAGCCTGCAGCAAGAACCAACTGATTGTGGGTTCCTTCCCAGGCCTCCATGCCATCCTAACCCACCTGCATGCCTATGTGTACAGTGCTGCCTCCCAGAAGGGGTGCAGATCGTGCTGAAAGGCGAGCAAGGGGCAAGCACCAGCGCTCCAAAGGCATACTCAGTGATATTGACAGGTACAGCATTGTGGGCAGCATTGATTCAAATTGTGTATAGCCTTACAAGGCCCTGGTGGCATGGCAGAACAACTCAGACTCATTAACATGTAAGCAACGGTAGGGATTTTGTGATGTGTTTCAGTGTATTGCAAATCTCCCAATTGTGTCTTTGTGTCCCTACCAACTTCCATACTGCCAAGCCACCAGGCAATAGTGCTGCAAGCAGTAATCGCCATCTTCCAAGGACACCCCTCTACCCTTCACGGCTCGATATGATTTCTTTCATAATTTGCCTGCACAACTTTGTCCTCTAGTGTTCTCCCCAGCTGATGAGGCCATGTGAAAACTCTCTGCTGTTGTGCACTGTAGAGGGCGACGGGACTAAGGTATATGTCAGCTGCCTCAACTTCTTTGATCCTGTCCCAGCGGAACTGGCAGTCAGACATGAGGCGCTGCTGGGAGCAAAGGCCCTCAAAGCCATTTGCTTCATCAGCCACCAGCCATATATGATGACCAGCAGCAAGGTCAGTTGGAAAGGCACGTTCTAAGACATCTGCGTTGAGCAACAATTGCGAGTAACGATGGCCACAGGGGTTTAGGCAGACACATGGAAGTAGACGCAGAGTGGCAGTTGGGCTAAAGGTACCACAAGAGCCACTGCTGTCTGATGTTCACTCTGCCCATCAGGGTGAGAGAGCAATGTGCAGGACCCGTTGTCTTTGGACATCTTCCAGCAGAATGGCATGAGTGCAGGAGCCTCTGGAATAAGACATGTCCCTGGAACAGCCTGCGAGCAGGCGTAATTGACATTCCAGAAAACTGTCGCGATCCCTGCCTGCATAGAAGCTTTGCAGCTGAGATCGTCCTGTCCATGCCAGGTGGATGGCAGCAGCAAAAGTTCTACAGTCTCCTGAGAGCTTGCAGCCGTTCTTACTGCTCACTGCACAGGTTCTGAGGAAGTTATACGAGGTGACCTTCCTGCAAGGCCTCCAAACACCCTTGGTGGATGTGCTGCGTCAGTTATTGGATGTTTCATGCCCCCAGCTTGGGGGAACACAGGTAAAGGGCACCTTGGTGCAGGCGGCTGAGCAGTTGAGCAATACATATTCTACTGGGCCTGATAATATTGGTTGAAGATGCAATATTTGCTCATGGCCAAGACTGCGGTCAGCTGCGCTGAGATTAAATGCCATGCAATGTATGGTGTTGTGCTCCTTTTAAAAAAGGAAAAAAAGGATGCAGGTGAAAATACGGTGTCCTTGTCAGTTAGTCCATGTTCAATTATAGTGTGGGGGGGAGTTCGTCATTACCATGGCACTGAATGAGTATATCTTTAATTAATACCAGTATAGATGGATCAGGTGTGATAACATGCTTAGTAAACACAGTTATCGTACTGGGTCATGTAGGTTTCCTTTCAGGTGGGCCCTAGCGCCTTCACTCTGTGGCCAGCAGTCAATCCAGTGAGTTTGGGACCTCCAGCTGGTGAGCTACAACTGGCACCCTTGATGGAGGCCCTGGGCCCGGAACAGCTGGTGCAGCTGCTGATGGCTGTTGTGCTGGAGAGGAGGGTGTTGCTGAGGGTGAGTGCATCAGCTGCAGGCACAGTAGTAGCCCTGGTGCTGTTTCAATCCTACTTAAGTGAGTGGGCATGTGCGGTGGCCAACACAGAGCAAAGTTCACCGTAATAGCCCTGCCGTAGTCGTATGTGCCTAAGCCGGTTTGGGTATTGGGCAGCCAAGAGCAACCATCACGGGCACGACATTGGAAAGCACTTGACATGGAATGCAGGATAGTTATTTGTCCCTTGGCGAGGCTTAAAAGTTGTAGCATTTGGTCTTGTCATGGCGGCAAGTAACATGCAGTCACCTGAAACCCGCTAGGGATACTGTTCCATCATGTTTTGTACACCTTCTAGCTTGCATGTGCACTTCAAGGCAGTGATAGAGCACAACACATACTATCCCAGGAAACTGCACTTTACTTGATGACATCCAGGCACCTGAAGCAATATGTTCTGTTATTTGAGCAAGGCATACGCTGGTGGTTCTCTGCTGTTGCAGGCCAGCCGTCTATCACTGCTGAGCATTGTGGCTGAAGGCCTGGTGAAGCTATTATACCCCTTCAGGTTCCAGCATGTGTACATCCCCATCGTGCCCAGCAGTATGACAGAGTACTTGGAGGTAGGGGCCACATTTTGAGAGCACGTGCTGTGATGCACCTGACATTGCACGGAATTGGTTGAGTGAAGCTCAGCTTCCCTGTGGAGGTATATGACACCCAGTAACCTGCTGACTGGACCCTCTGTTGCGGCTCCACCCAAGGTCACCTAAACCTAACTGCATTTTTCCTTTTCCCCATATAGCATTGTCAACCTGATGTTTTGCACATTCTATCTTTAATGGCCAGCCAACTCAAATAACTAACATGCATGCTTTTCCAATTTTGTGAAAGCATCAACCCAGGCTGTCGATTATGGATCGCACTCTGGCTGCTTATGTACCCCCTTGTGGCGTATCGTCTGCTGGTCCTCCCAGGCACCCACTCCTTTTCTCATGGGTTTCCGCAGCAGCTGTCCACTTGATCCCCGGCTGCTTGAGGGGCTGGTAGTGGCAGACCTGGACCAAGGGGAGGTGCAGCTCGGAACTGACCAAACGCTGACTACCTGCTTAAAGCACACGCATGTGGTGACACTAAGAGCACGGATAAGGTGGGGCCCATAGTGAATGGTGATGACAACAGACGATTCCCGTTTATGCAGTATTCATGTTGGAACCACCATCGTCTTGCTTAGTCTTGCACTTAGCGTTGGATGCAATATGAACTTTTGGGTACGCATCAGCTGTCGCTATTGACTTGCCAAGTTAATGGTCTCAACCCGCTTCCGCTATGGCTGCATCACAGCAGCCACTGTCTAGGCACTGTGATACAAATAAATCCATATCTATCCTGCTGGCAGCCCCCACCTGTCTGCTGGATCAAGCATTGCTTGCCGAGTCCAATTCTGCACCTGCCTGCATGGGGTCGTATGCTGAATGACCATCTTTCCGTGTGTGCAGGGCTTTACTACGTCCAGGAAGTTGCCAAGGGGACATGGTTGGCACTCCCTCAGACCCATGGGTAGCTGCTGCCCTCTCTCTCCCATCCACCCATACCTCACGCCCTGCTCGAGAGGCCCTTCTGTCCAGAATAGTCCTCGAATTCTTCCGGGACACTCTGGACGGCTATCACCGCTACTGCTTCAGGACTGGAGCCCGGAGGAGCTGCTCTAGCAGTGGTGGTTTCAGCAGCTTGAATGGGCTGCTGACTTTCCCTGGAGCCAGCATTGGGGCAGGAGATGGGGTAGTGGGGCTGTTCCCTAATAGAGCAGCTTCAGTAGCAGGGAGCTTTGGCAGTGGGGACTGGGGTCGGGTGAGCTTGACAGGGGCAGCGTCAGTGCAGATTGATAGCAAGAGGTGGCTGGGGCAGCATCTGCAGAAGATGGGGGTGGAAGTTACGCTGCATGAGCAGCTCCTGCAGGGGGCTTGCTTGAGCCAGTTTTTGGAGGAGTATTGGGGGCCGGGTGACCCCTATGCGTGGTACGCTGCTGGTGTGAAGGGGATCAAGGAGTGGCAGGCAGCAGAGGAGCTGATATGCCTCCAGAAGCAGCTCAGGGCCCAGCCACTTGGGCTGTACAAAGGGGCCAACAGCGCAATCCCCCAGACAGCAGATGCACATCAGCCACAGCAGCTGGATCAGCAGAGCAAGTCCTACTTGCTGCCACAGCTTGCCAGTGATGCTGAAGCCAGTGGATGGAACTTCCTGAGCCCTCCGATAGGCACTGTGCATAAGAGCTTCCCTCCCTTGATTACTGCGGATGCAGCTGTTGAGGGGCCAGGGGTGAAGCTGAGGCGGGGGACAGGGTCTGCCAAGGGCAAGACCAGGCCTAGTGTAGGCAGGCGGAGGGCCATATCAGAGCTTATGGTAAGAATAGGGATTGCTATGTGTGCGGTAGCTTGGCTTCTGAACCTAGGTAGGATGATTTGTACTGCGGTAATCTCGCTAGACTGCAAATACCTGTGTTAGTACTAAATGCTCTCCATCCAGCTCCATATGCTTGCGTTGCGGTCTAGGCTCTTTGAGCCTGTATGTGTTGTGCAAGCCTGTGCCTGACGCCTACTGCCAAGTAGGACTTCTCGCAAAAATGAATTACTCCATCAAGCTAAGTCTTGTGCTCCAACTCTTGGTATTGCCAGTAAAAGAGGGGCAACAAGCCCGGTTGATATGGCGTCTGCTAAGTGCTTGTTGTCATGATGGTCATGTGTTCTGAAATACTCTTCAATTACAGCCAATTCAGCGTACCCTCCCTTTGCTTCATAGGGAGGCAGTGTGGAGCTACGGCGTAAGCCATTAAGTGCTGCTGTAGACGACCCTCTTGCCCAGGGCATCCGGAAATCCATAGAGACGAGCAGTGCATCTGGTGTACCCCCAGCGACTGCAGCAAGCATAGCAGCAGCCACCGCAGCTTCAACCAGCATGATTGCCTCCCCTCTTACACCTGGAGCTCTCCCTGGCTTAGCCACCTACTCAAACCTCAGTAGGGACAGCAACACTAGCTGCTGCAGCAATGCCAGCGGCACAGGGAACACCACCACCATTGCCAGTGAATACGAGCAAGAGGCGGAGCTGGTGCGCAAGCAAACAGGGGTATTACTGCAGCTGATGACAGCGCCATTCAAGTGGGACACTAGAGCAGCAGCTGCTACAGCTGCAGCTGCTGGCTCAGGCTTGAATGGGACAGTTGGAGGTTTGAAGGCCGCAGCAGGGGCAGCAGGGGGAAGAGCAGTAGCAGTGCCAGCAGCAGGAGGGGTGGATGCTCACCTTGGGGCTGGCATTACAAGCAGCAGTCTAGGATTGACCCCTGAGCTGGAAGCAGCGAGAGACCTTCTCATGGTGCAGGTGAGTTGTTGTGGGAGCTCGGAGGGCATTATCCAGCAGAGCCAGTTGCAATTGGTTAACTTCTTTTCCGTCTTACAAGTATTGTACTGAAATAAGATTTGACGGTCAGCTTCCGAGTGTCATGCGAGTGCATTCTTTTCATTTGCATGAGCTGCTATGTGCATTTTGGGGTTGGTAGCCTGTTGTTATAATTAGCAGACCCAAAATGGGAACAGGATGAAGCCTTCTCTGAACAAATGGTTTGATTCTGTATTGCACAGACTGGTGGAAACGGTTGGTTCTTGGCAAGCCGCCTACGGGAGATTCTCAACAATCCAAGTGTTGCAGCAGTCCAAGCAGCTGCAGCAGCACAGGCAGCATCGATGGCAGCAGCTGCTGCAAGTGCTGCTGCAGCCGCAGCTGCCAGGCTTGCGAGCGAGCGGGATGGCAGTAGCAACAGTGACGCAGGGGGAAAGGCTAGCAGGGGCGGCACCAACAAAAAGGCGGGTGGGAGTCCAGCAAAAACAGGTAGCACAGCAAACCAGGTAGTCAGCAGTAGCGGTGGGAGCAAGACTGGGAAGAGTGCGGCAGCTGTAGCAGCAGCAGCTTCCAAGGCAGCCGTGGCAGGTATTGGGGTCATGTTGAGTGGGGTGTCGTTCTCCCAGGCACTAGGGGGTGCAAAAGGTGACCGCATGTGGGACAGATCCCACCAGGGGGATAAGCTTGAGCTTGCCAAGGAACTGAAGAGCCAGAGCCTTACCACCAGCAAGACAGGGTCAGCAGCTGTTTCTGTGGCCCCTTCAGCTCCTTCTTGCAGTAGCTTGTCCACTATTTCTGCGCAAGGAAAGGCTCTGCATGTATCCTTTGCAGCAGGTGGACAAGCAGCTTCTGGATCTGCACCGCCGAGCACAAACAGCAGTGCAAGCGGTATGAACGAGCTAAAACGCAGCTTGGCGACTGTACCGGAATTGCCCCTGGCAGGGCCCCATTCCGATGCAGTAGCCATAAGCAGCACAAGCAGCAGCAACAGCAGTAGCCTTAGTGGTATCAGCACCATAGCCCCAGCAGCTCAACAAGGAAACAAGGACGCCTTGTCTGACCATGCTGCAGCAGGCTCAGGGGCTTTTGGGACAACAGCAGGAGCAGCAGCTGTAACTCCCGTGGGACTGACCCCAGCTATGAATGCAGCTGTGCTCTCCAGTGCCCCTGGAGCCCTTCAGGCAGCTCTGCTCACTGCGCCAGCAGCAACATGGGAAACAAGAAGGGATGGTGGACCTCCTTTGAAAGCTCTAGATAAGGAGTTTAGCCGCAGCAACAGTAGCAGTGGGCCCAGCACAGATGCAAAGCGGGTGAGGAGGACTCTCTCTTTGGGGAGCCTTTTTGCTCCAGGCTCAGGCGCAGAAGCAGCCGGGGAGGAAGCTGAGATTCGGCCTGCTTTGCATGCGGGAACTATAGGTGCAGCAGCCGATGGGGCTATGGCGCCAGCGGACAAGGTTGCAGACAGTGAACAGGAGGGCAGCATACAGCCATCACCCCCAGGACCAGTGACTAGGTCCCTAAGTCTACCCAGCCCACCGCTTCCTGCAGCTGCTGAGCTTGCAGAAGCAGCAGAGGAGCTAGCTTCAGGACCCCTACATAGCCACACTAGTCAACCCTCACTGGGCAAGAGCACAAGCAGCTCAGCTCTAAGCAATAAGAATCAGCAGCAGCAGAAGCAGGTGGCAGGTCTTGGGCAGGTGGTGCAGCGTGGGAGCCGGTTGGTGAGCTGTGAGTCGTTTGCAGTGCTTGTGAGCATGATGCAGGAGATGCTAGCAGCAGCTGCATACCAGGAGGACTTCAGGGTGGCGCATGCTGTACTGTCACTGTCTGCAAGCATCAGCACGCAACCAGGTATGCATGGGGGGTAGCTTAATTGGTAAAGCAGAGGACTTCGAATCCTCAGATCCGGTGTTCGAATCCCGGTCTCCTCGCCACCCTTAGCCGGGGCCTCTCAAGAAATAGGTTACAGGTATCCGCGTTGTCTTGAGAATGGATTCGTCTGTTCGATGGGCTAACGGTCTGACCAACTGGGCAACATTGTCGCCGCAAGGCCGTCCGATGAGTCAGTCTGACTTCGGGTCTTGGACCCGGACGCTAAATATCGTTTTTTTTGCATGGACTGCTCCAAGGCATCAGTGTTGCACATCCGTGCATGATGGTTGCTTTGATGCATCCTTGCAATAACCATGGTGTATCTATTGTGTATCTATGGCCATCATATTGTGAAGAACTCAACATCCACTTTGATTCATTGATTATTGGTAAGTAACAACCGTCTACCTCACAATGTTGGGTGTGGCTTTGCGTTTTTAAAGGTATATAAATAAAGCACACAAAAGCAAACCTCATACACAAGAACGGCCTGCAAACCATGCAGAGAATTCTTGTTGGAACTGGTCAGCTGGAGTCGCCTGTCGCGCACTGAAACATGTGTTGCTATTTGCTGCAGTCGGATGCCCAGAAATCTCCCTGATTTCAGTTCTAGCTGCCCTGCCCCTGGTGTACTATGAGTGGTTTTGGTTGGGTGCGTTCAACAGTGCCGTGGCCGGCAAATATTTGTGCTCCGTTGAGCAGCCCGTTATGAGGGAGGTAGTGGCGCTGGTGGCAGTTGAGTTTGCCAGTTATATTGCAGGAGTAGGTATAACAGGTGAGACGCGGCCTGGGGCTACGGGTAGGATGCTCCGTAAAGCTGAACAGCAGCAGGTCTTTGCCTTCAAATGCTGCAGCTCCTGACATACTTGCACTTGTTTAAGCTATAGTGATGATAGCAAACTCGAACTTCAAAGCTGTTTAGGGAACTGGAACCTGCAGTAAGGATGGGAAGGTCTTGTGGTTAAAGCAGATCGATGGCTCATACTGCATAAAGGACTTTGACACAAGCTCGTAGCTTCCTGCTAGTTGTTGCAATCTGCGCCTTGACTGTAGCAAACTATGCTTGTCAAAAGCCTGGGAGCCACTGTACGGTGACTGGGAGTCACCTTACTGCCCATGTGTCTCTTTTCAGAACCTTACCTGTGGCGTGTGGTCACTTGTACACACCCTGAACCTGTGTAAAAGCACGATGACAACAACGGTGGTTGTACACTTGCTTGCAGGCGCTGCTGGGTGGCGTCTGCTGGTTCAGCTACTCCAGCAACAGCTGCAGCACCAAGGCCCTTTAACTTGGCAGCAGATGCTGGCCTTGAGGGCGCACTACCAGCACCAGACGACCATTGCAGCAGCTGCAGCAGGACTGGGAGGTACAGGTGCAGGACTCTGGGAAGCAGCAGCAAGGGCTGCCGTCAGGGGCAGTAGCAGTAGCAGCAGCAGCGGTGCAAAAGGAACCAGTGCGTTTAGTGGACTTTGGAGCTCACATGCCTCCAACACGGTGGAGTCTTCTGCCACAGCTGCTGCTGCTGCAAGCAGTTCGTTGGAGAAGGTTGACTTCCGCAAGTTGAGAGCAAGGGCAATGATGGCTGCAAGGGACTCTCCGCGCTTCGGTCCAGATGGCTTGCCTGCAACTGAACCAACCTGTTCTGTGGTGCCAAAGGTAGCCTTGTTGCCCTGCATGCGGGCAGGGTATGAGCACCCAGGCTCTCTCCTACCAGTAGCAGCAGGATCAGGCGCAGTAAGCACCCAACAGAGGCCGATGGGCAGCAAGGGAGAGGCAGTGGAAGTACCTGCAAGCAGTGGTGTGTCTCTTACACCACAGAGTGTGGTGGGAAAACGGGAAGCGACTGCACCATCCAGCAAGGCGGTCACTGCAATCTCTGCTGCTGCAGCTGATACCATTGCTGCTGCTGGCTCTTGTAGCGAACACAGTAACAGCCACCTGGCCAACCGGCCTTTTGGCTGCAGCAGTGGCAGTCATGTAATGCAGTCTCCGCCAGCCGGTCTATGCTTGTCAGACATCAGTCGAGGCTCAGCTCTCCCAAGCCCTACAGTGACAGCTTCACGTCCTATCAGCCCTTCTAGCAAAACAAGGAAGAGCTTGGGTAAGGCAGCACAGTGCTTGTCGCCAGAGCGTATGCAGCAGCAGAGCAGCAGGAGCAGGAGGGATACAGATGGTACCGGTGGGGCCTTTGCTGCTGCTGCTGGTGGTAGTGGTGGTGGTGGAGGTTATTCTGCTGGAGATTTTCTACATGAAACGGAACATCTATCGCCTGGGGCAGGCTGGTTGGTGGCCCCAGAAGGAGGGGAGCTGCAGCAGGCTGGGGCAGTAGCGTGGGGAAGGTTGCACAGCCAGGCAGTAACAGCAGTAGCAGCAGCTGGGTATGTTGTGCTGACAACGTCCTTAGATGGGTATGTGAAGGTAAGGGGTGTGTTTGCAGGTGGTATACCTGTCCATGCTGTTCACTGAGTGTTAGAGCTAGTACTTGGACAGAGCTTGTACATACTGCTTTGGCCTGCTTGTCTAATATAAAGATAAGTAGCCTGCTTGCATGCAAAAAGCTGTCCATGCTGTTCACTGGATGTTAGACCTAATACCTGGGCAGCAGTTCTTATCTAATGGCTGTGCCTGCAAGGCATAAAGAAGCATGCCCGGTGCAGATGTACGGTATCGAATGGCACATGTGCTCATTACCTGAGTGATATGCCATGCATGTTTGGAGCTCAAGATGTATCTGTTGGACTCAGGGTTGTGAACACCCATGCAATTGTGCTAGCTTAAACTAATGACATGGTGCCCATTCTAGGAAGGGCCATACAGTCCAAAAACATGGCATGCTGCTGCAGGTGCTTGACACCAGGGAAGGCAGCATGCGGTTGTTCGCATGCCTAGGCCTTTCCACCAGCAGCAGTAGCAGTACCAGGTGGGGACAGAGCTTCTCATCCCGCCCTGTGCTGTGCATGTCCCGTGATGGCAGCCGTGCTGTGCTGGGTAATGCACCTGATGGAAGGTGCTGGGTGCTGGACGTGGAAGGAGGGAGTCCAGCAGTGGAGCTATCAGGTGCGTGTGCTGGTGAACTGCAGAAGCGTCAGGTTCCAAAAATGCAGAAAAAAGCAAGATCCCGTTGATAAGGTACATCCTGAGTGTCCCTGAACACAGTCATGGGCAGTAGATGGCTAGTTATTTCCTCAAGGAAGTCTTTAGATTCCAGTGTCAGTCAGTGGGTGGGACTTATGCCAAGGATCCCAGCACATCTCACTGCCAGTAAGAGACAACTTCATCCAATAGTCAATGTCCCATTATGTCTGCTACCTTTTGATGGCCTGTCAATGTCAAAAGTAGTTGCTGCTCTTAGTGTGTTCGGCTTGATGAGCGTATTACATTGCAATGGATAGGAACGCCCACCACCATTTACCCCTGGTTGCCTCAGTAATGGGCCATTGGTGGAGCAAAGTAATGTTTGCTCTGTGAGCGGGTCATTGCCGAGTAAACCTTAGCTCAGGTTAGCAGCTCTAGAGTGTAGCCAGACCTATGCTCTTTTTGACAATGAGCTCTTAGACGGCAGTTGGTAGTCTGCGACATGGAGACCAGTTGAACAGCCATGTTGGCAGGCAACTAGGCCATAGACAAGGCAACGCCTTCTAGGATCCCTGAAACACTTTTTAATCAGTTAACTTCTTTTTAAGTTCGTTAGACATTTCTGAATTGTTGTCTGATATTAACATTTTATTCTCCGGGCTAGGTAAAAAGTCCAGAACTGTTTGAAAAGTTGCATAAGGTGCTGCAAGAAACCAACTTTCTCCTTCTAGGATCCATAGCACCTCTCCAACACCTTGCATATGTGTGATCTTCTGGTGACCTGCAGAACCAGGGGGCCAGGTGGTGGCGCTGCAGCTATCACAACTGAGTCCACATACATTGCTTGCAGCAGTCAACTGCAGGAGCAGCAGCAGTAGCAGCGGCGGGTCTCATTGTGTGCAAGTATGGGACGTCCGGCGGCCAGGGGGTCCAGCAATGGTGCTGCCAATCGCAGCGACCAGTGCTTGCACCACCAGCAACAGTAGCAGTAGTACGCAGCAAGGTGGCAGCAGCAGCAATAGCAGCAGCAACAACAGGAGGCGCCCACATCATAGCATGGATGGCATTGGAGCAGCGGGGTTTGGAGCAGGCAGCAGCCCCGACAACAGCAACAGTGGCCAAGCTAACTGTGTGAGATCGGGGATTCCCACTCAGTCAGCAGCTGGAAGGGCAGTGTCGGCCAGAACTATGAGCAGCAGGCTGACATGTCTAGCAGCGGACGAGTCTGAAGGGCTGCTGGCAGCAGGGGGTGCGGATGGAACAATCCATCTTTGGGACCCCCGGAAGGTAGGTCGGCATCCCCTGAAGCTAACCTTTGCATGTACCTGCTGTTTATGTATCTGACCACCATATGTGCTGGTCTTACAATTGCGCATACTTTCCTTACGTCAAAGAGATTGTTGTACTGCTGTGGGTACATAGTTCACGCTGTACTGGAGTGCACATGTCTGCAAGTGTGCCCTTCTGCGCTGCAATTGCTTATTGTTATTGTGTATGCGAGGTGTCTCTCTAGTGTGAGCATGTCAAAACTGTGGCCTTTTTGTTCTGCTACAGAGTGAAGCAGCCGTCTGCACCTGGCTGGGCCATGACGATATGGTCACACAGCTAACCTTCACACCTCCTATACCACCAGCAGCCGCAGCATCAGATCGAGGCACCCGTGTTAGTGGCAGCTCAGGTCATTCTGGCAGCTGCACTGACCCCAGTGTACCTATCCTTGTCAGCTGTAGCAGAGACTGGACTGTCCGCACCTGGGATGCTACTTCCACCACCAGCAGTAGCCGTAGCAGTAGCTGTAGTTGCCTTGGAGTGGGTGTTGGGCATGGAGGAGCTGTCACAGCCATGGCGGTGCTGGGGTGCAGTGGCAGTAGCAGTGGTTTTGGTTGTAGCAATGAATGCAGCAGGAGCGGTAGCAGGGGCTGTTGGGTTGCGAGTGGTGCTGAGGATGGTAGTGTGGCGGTGTGGAGTCTGGGGGGTGAGCTGCTGTGGATGGATGAGGGACATCATGGGGCAGGGGTGGAGCTGGTAGCAGCTACGGGGGGCAGAGGGGGTGGCCAGGGGCCCACACTCGTGACAGGTGAGCAGGGTTAGCGAGTGCGCGCGTAACATATACATTGGCAAAAACATCGGCACGTGTGCGGTGTTACAGTTTGCCACAAGGGTGGCAAAGCAGCAAGTGAGCGATCCTGAGGTAGAAGAGGCATGTAAGGCGTGAGCATGGCATTTTATGAAATCATCTGGAGTACCTCATGTCTGCACGTTAAGCTGGAGCAGGTGGAATTCAGGCAAGCATATAATTGCGTTGATGGCAGAGTCAAGCTCTAAAGTACCAGAGCTCAACCGCACATCCCATACACTTGATGTATGAAACGGCGCTATTAAAAGAGAATGGCTCTGGCTACGTGTCTTTAGCTGCTGCCTTGGGGTAATTCGTCGCACAAGCTTGACTGGACGTAAAGTACGCCTATCTCTTCATCCACTAGTTTTCATCTTCACAAGCTTTACTAAACAGCTATGCTCAAGTGCCAATCAACATGTCAGCACTGCGGATCCGCACCCAGACAGATGGAAACAAAGGAGGGCAGAAATTGTCCCTGTGTTGGCAATACCTTTGTAAATTGCCGCTTGTATTTCTGCCCAAATATTATGTGCCATGGATGTGCTTACCTGTAGGTGGAAGAGACCTGTCTGGGGTGGTGTGGCATAGTAGCAGCAGCAACAGCAGCAGAAACAGCTGTGCTGATGACCCCACGGCAGCAGCAGCAGGAGGGGGAGGAGGTGGAAGTCAGCTCCTCATAACTGATGGTCCTCCAGCAGCAGAAGGTAGTCGCAGAGTGAGTGGAAGCAGTAGTAGCACTGCTGATGCTGTGGATTGGTATGCAGCAGCTGTGCAGCAGTACCGAGGGCTGGTCAGTTGTATGGCGTTTGACGCCACGGGGGAGCTGCTGGTAGCGGGGCTGAGAGATGGGAGCTTATGCGCGTGGAACAGCAGTATGGCCGCAAGCTACTGATGGCTTGTATTGGTATCGGTATACTTTGCTCGAAAGTTGCAGTAATCAAGCAGCTTGCAGGGTTGCTGTTTTGGGTTGGCTGCGTATATATTGTCAGTCGGTCACTAATTGGCCATTTTGCTACCCTACGCTGATCTATAGTAGTGCCTCTAGCCTGCAGCCTTTTATGATATCCGGGCAGACATTGAATTCAGCATCGCTGGTGGTGAGGTTTTTTGAACGCTAACCGCAAGCAGCAGTTCCCGCCTGGAGTCAAAACCTGCATTTTTTTTAGCGCCATGGCACAGCAAGCAGCTTTATTTGCTCTACGATACTAGTGCTTACATGCTGCACTCAGTAAACGTAGGTTAACAAGATGAGGGGGTCCGTTGAGTAGGGAAATGGGGTTTGACCCCGGTGTGTTTGGTCGTTTCTACCCAAAGCTGCCCTGGTGGCTGCAGCCACACCTTAAATTTTTGTTTGTTTGTTTGAGGCGTGACCTCAAGAACATGCGTCAGCAGCACTTCACTTTTTTAGCTTTCGTCTCAATTCCATATCTTTATTCACCATTCATGTTAGATATAAGAACATTTTGCTGCCGTACGGTGCTTTTCGGCAAGTAGTAGCAATTGGCCGCGGCCCATCAGCCTGAGAGGGCCTCGCTTTATGCTGGGGCAATATTACAAACAATATTATGGAATCTGGCCCGTCCAACGCCGTGAGTGAGTCCGGAAATCTACGGACCGAAGCCAAACATGCACATGTATCGGCTACTCAAGCGACTCACAGACAACCCGGCACTCCGATGGTCATGTTTGATATATTTTACATGAAGTGGCGTCATGTTAGGTGAGACGCGGTGGCGTCATCACACAGCCCCGGCATCTTGGAGCAGGCTCGATATCTGAAAAGTAGTCGCCATGCCAAGCAGTGCTGTTGTTACATTGTTACATCTACGCACACTGGTTGGTGGCGTACAATTAAGGAAGTAGAGCCTGGTAATGGTGAGGGTACCCACATCCAGAGCACAACCTCAGTTCTGGCTCACCACAAAACCACCTCCAACCCTACCGCCCCACACTTCAGCGTCTACACCATGACCTCTGGGTCCTTCTGGGCGTGCATGTACTGTCAGAGATAATGACACTGATGCACCCATGCCATGCATACATGCACAACTATGAACATGAACTACAGCACACACCAGGATATGCAGGTATACCCATGCCCCTTCTCAAAACTGTCCACACATGCATTGGCACAACATACATGATGAACAGTGCCCACCCTGAGCCAGGGTCAGAGAATTGGTACTTGCAGCTCTCTCGACAACACTGCAGATCGGCTGCTGTTAATGGGCGTCAGCTCTGCCCTTTCAGGGTACGTTGCTACCTACAGCTAGGGTTTTAGCCCCGCCTAGAAGGCCAACCAAGTAAAACACAAGGTTCCAACAGCTAGGGTTTAGCGCCCCCTAGAAAGACTACCGCAGTACCGCAATGGCTTGATGAGGGACCGAATGGAATGACAACATGCAGTGTTCAACGTCACCATGACTGGGTCCACCACAGCTAAACACGTAATTCGCCGGCAAATGCCCGCTTGCCAATACCACACGTCACACACATGATATACTGATTGTTTGCCAAAGTGGAAATCCAAGCAAATATGCCATGTGGATGAGATGCCAAAGAGGTGTTCTGATCTATAAGTAAGGTGCGTGACAGGCCCTAATGCTTTTCTGAGACCATCCTAGAAAAACCCTCCATGCCACCTTCTCACATGCCTTACTGCAATCTTAACCGATTGTAAAAACTCCCCACCCCAATGTGATAGCCATTCATGTGCATGGCCTGCCGCACGTAATCACATGCCCACATGGGAGACATGGCATGCATTTAGGAATGCCAATATGTATTGCTGATAGATAACTCGTGAACTAACGCAAAAGCGAGAAAGCAAGCGGCAAGCATGCAGGCAAGAGCACAGCCAAACACAGCCAGAGCACACAACCAGGGACCTAGAAAGCGAAACACCAGACAGGCAAACACCTATGACGGAGAGACATGAAGTCCATCGACATCCGTGCACACTGATCAACTTTGATCGCTGTTGCAAGGCAACATCAAGAAATTTTACAAGGTCCTGGCATGGCAGACGCAGGCCAATCAGGATAAGTCCATGGTGAGATCTCCATTGATGTAAGCATCAGGCACTCAAAGCCAGACCTCAGCCCATTCCCGCTTCAGACTCAGGTTGGCTGCTGGTGTGCTGGTTCTGCATTCTCACACCTCCACTTATGCAGCAGAAACAGATGCAAGGCTTTTGGATGGTTTCGTTTTAGAAGCATTCACTGGTTAGCAGGGGCAGTCCCGGCCCCGCATTCAGGCACCAGCAGACTTATCCAAACACTAGCCCCCTTGCTGCAAGTCTGGCAAGACTCCCCCAATCGTGCCTCTGCTTAGGCAAGTTCCTTGCAGGACTGCCTGGGCTCTTGCGGAAGGGAGCAGTTCCGGTCTGAAACGTGAGGCCAGTGGTATGAACCATCTGGATGCACACAGGCCTTGATGACTTTACGCGCACTTGACATGCTGATGACCTCCACCTCCTTGCATACCTGTCCCTCCAACCCTGGATACCTAAGGAGAAACTCTTGGTCCCGTAGATTACTAGCGAGTTCCTCTGGCCTCTTAGGCGGAAACAAGGTGTCACATGATGCTCCCAATGCTAAGCCCGGGCATGGTAATGAGCAAACACCATACGGAGCCCCCTTAATGAAGCCCGGATGCCCCAGCGGGCGTGGGAAAACACAGATGCTAGGAAATTCCAAATCACTTCCCACTAGCTTGACCGCACCGCTGCGTGTCGTGATGACGCCAGGCGGGTCCGGATCGCGGTCCAGATACCAATTGTCACCCCACAAGAAAGGGCTGCAAGTGCCGTGCGCGGTGCATGGTTCGTACGCACTGGGATTGGTCGGGTCGCCCAACAGGCACATACTGTGCTTGTGGAACAGGCGCAGTGTGTCACACAGTTGGAGGTGGGCATATGGGGAAGTGGCAGTGGCAGCTGCTGCTGCACAGTCTTTGTTGCTCGTGCATTTGAAGGTACAGCGTAGTGAGTGGTAGAGTTTGTCGCTAGTAGTCGCGACCAAGCAAGCCCCTGGCAGGCCTTGAGGGCTATCGCATGCCGTTTCTGGCAGGAAATTGTCTTCTATGTCGGCGCATTCTGCGCAGAAGTGATTGAGGAGGTAAAGAAACACACAATGAGCATAGTTTGGTCAATGCGTGGTGTAGAAGTGTACTTAACCACTTGTCGTCATGGTAGTCATGGCTTTTGCAAGCGGGCTAGTATGAGGCTGCGCAGTGCTTACGCAGTGCGAAGAGGGCACTAGTGAGAGGTGTGCGGGCCACAAAAAAGACACTGAATGCACAGAGGGTCCTAGAGATATGGGAGGCAGCGCAAGCAGCTCTGAAGCGGATCAGCCACATGCTGGTGGTGGCACCAGGCATTACACCAAAAGACTATAAATGCTGTATGGCACATGGTGTCACTGCCGCCCATGCCCCCATGATTCATGCGGACCATATGAGAACCCTCCAGGCACTGGAAGTTATTGACACAGCTGATGCAAGAGAAGCCCCCCTCTGGAGCCTTGAAAGAGTCCAATGGGAGCCTAACCTAACAAGGGACGCAATTGGGGAGCTGCAAGCCTACCTCAAATCCATGCACAGCCGCAATAAGTGCGCACAGACAACCATTCGAAGACCCATCCACGCGGCCTCCCAACCCATTAGGAGTACCAATGCCACCTCAGGGTACATGATATATAAGAACCTCCATGCCAAATCAGCACTAAGTGCTGTGGATGAAAGGCAGCTTGAACATCTGTATGCTAGATACGCCGAGGATGTCGATCAGATAGAAGCTATTGTTGCACTAGCCAAAGCGGCACATCACCGAAAGGTCAGGGGACAGAGAGTACGCACAGCACAGCAAGACCAAGTAGTGGTAAGGTGGAAGCCCACCCTCATGCAAGGATGGGTAGCAGATATTGCTCAAGACCTCCTAAAATATAGGATAGTAACGGCTAGAGAGGCAACAACGGAGGAAATCATGAATGAGACGTTGAACACGGTAGTTGAGTGCTGCACCAAACTCCCAGAGCCTAGACGGCCCAACTTGGAGGACACAACAGCTATTGCATGTGACATCTGCCACAGGTCCTACCACATAGCTTGTTTGCTACCAGAGCTCAGAAGGCAAGCGAAACATGCATGTGACCATGCTCACGATTGGAAATGTCATGAATGCACACATAACAACTGGACTCGCAGCTCAGTCCCACAAGAAATCACGCACATGATGATCACATGGGAGGACAGCTCCGAAAACAGGGATACCCTCATGGAGAACCCTGGCTGGGGGGATGCATGGGCAGCATACAACTGCAACCGCACCCAAGGCCAAGATGCACTGCCGAATCAGCAAGAATCTTGTGCACACAGCCGCCTGGGCCAAGATCAGCAAAAGCTGCCCCCTCTGCAGCAACAGGGCGACTATTTCCCCCATCACTGCACGAGATACAACATCACTATCGGGCAAGATTGTCGTAACAAGCTCCAAGTCCATACAGACGCTATCAACCCGCACACCGACATTGAACCCACAGGGAAGCATGAAGTCTATGTACGAAAGATACTCATGAGGATTAACCAGACAAACGTGGAGGAAGAACTTGCATGCATTTACACCCCCGACGGTCAGTGCCGTTTTACGATCACGGTTGACAGAGCAGCCATACTGTACCAACAGTATAAGCGGGTTCAGGAACTGAAACCAAAGCTAAGCAAGAGAATGAAAGCTGGTAGCTTTGCAAAGGAGCTCTATGCCCTCATGTGTCGGTACAAGGATGGCGCTATCATAGACAACAAGGCCCAAAGCAAAGTAAAATTGGCCAACCACTGGGCGACACCAAAGGAAATATACAGAGTGATCCAGCACCACACTGGGGCTTCAAAAGAGAGATTTGCAAGCCCATTAAATTATAGCCCTGAGTTTGCTCACTACTACAGCATTCACAAGCGGGATCAGCTATTCGGCGCAAGGTGGAATGCGTATCAATACCAATGGACGGAGGCGGCCGTACATAACCCAGAATACGAAGATCAAGACCTAAACAAGAACATCGCCAATGCAGTTGCTGCCGCACAGCACACAACAGACCCAGTCTTTGGAATCCACATCATGCCGGCCTGGACGGACAGCAACAAAACCGCCTATATGAGGTGGCTCGAAATCTACCCTGACAACTGCAGGCATGTTCTGCAGATTCCGCGGCAACACTTCCGCTTCGAGCGGCCTACAGATTGGTACAGGGGCGACAGGTTTGCCAAAGCCCCACGGTGGGACGTCAATATCCTTGTAACAGGCAACCAAGCAGGATTTACCAAGCACTTCCAGCACTGGAACCAGGAATACATGGACAACTTCCTAGATGACCTACAAGAGGCCATCAACAGCACACTCTCTCAAGATAAACAGATTTCCCAGATTCGAGATCTCCAACCACAACACTGCCAGACTTGCAACAAACAGATGGAGCACCAGCAACTGAAGAAACTTGGGTATCCTGGAGAGGCAGCATATAAAAAACGTAAAAGGGACCTTACGACCCCGCAAGAACGCACAATACCTATCATAAGCTCAAATTTCACTAGGGAGCAAGCAATCTGTGCGCTGCAAGCAGCCCTACCCCCAGCCCCACCTCTGAAATACGATTGGACCGTCTTCACCTACACAGATGGGAGTTGCTTGCCACCAGACACCACATGGCCAGAAGGCAGTCCCGGCCTGGGCTCAGGAGTCTACATCCCTGAGCAACAATCAAAAGAAGAACGGAAGCTTTACATCAACCCCAGAAGCTTTGGAGAGGGCAACGAAAACACGATCAACAGGGCAGAGCTTGTAGGCATATTGTTTGCTCTTAAGGAAGGCTCACATCATATTGCCACGGACAGCATGACATCCATGCACCAAATTCGAAAGCAACTGCTTCGGCCACAAGAATTAGAAGGGCATAAGCACCAAGACCTGATTAAAGCAATCGATGCTTGCATTCAGAGGAGCTCCGAACCCATTCACCTCTACAAAGTACCTGCCCACCAGGGTGTGGTAGGCAACGAGCATGCTGACGAGATAGCTAAAGCCGCCGCTAAAGGTACTTCTCCAGCTGCTGAAACTCACCACTATGACACGCCAAGCAACTCCAGGACCCAAATATACTGGCCAGTCGAAGCACTGGAGCCAGCCGGAACCACAACAGAAGGCACCGAGGAGGGTCAAGAAGAAGCCGATGGCGTGATTGTCTGCAAGGAAGGAAAACACAGTAGGTGGATGACCCGCGAGGATGCGGGGAGGGAAGTCCGGAGTGACATTACTGGCAAGACATACATTCTCAATGACGTTGCATCACCCCTAACTCCAGAGGATATGCCGCAACCTCTGCCCACCAAGCGCCCCCTTGAAGACCTCAAGACGGACCTCAAGAAGGTGAGCCACAAGAGGTGCCGGCTGGGCAATGCTAACCGCAAGACGATCTACTTTGAGGCCTGGGCAAAGGCATCAGCGGACAGAGACGAGAAGGCGAGCAATCGCTTCCTGACAGACGCCAGCCTGAAACATGGGGTGCGCAAAACGGTCCTCAAGTACCGAAGTGGCACCTTATACAACAGAAAACGTGCTTACTGGTTTAAACACGCGGATAACAGCAACTGCCTGCTGTGCGGGCACGAAGATGGATGCCATCACACAGCATCCGGATGCACAATGCTTAGCAGGCTGTACACTCACAGACACAATACAATCGGTCGATTGATTCTCAAGGCCATACTGCGAGGCCGCAAAGGAGGATTTGTCGTCATGATGGACCTGGGGAGTGACACGTACTGCAGTGACGAAGGCCTGGTGCCACGGCCACACCGCATCCCAGAGACGGCCCTCCCTGACAGCATGCCGGCTCATGTCAAAGAATTGATGCGGAGACAAAGCATCCCAGACGCATTCCTCTACCGGCCCGCAGCAGATGGCCAATCTGCGGAGTACTGGATTGTTGAGATCAAATTCTGCAGGGACACCGACAAGGACGGAAAACTGGCGCAAGCTGTAGAGCAACACAGGGGCCTATATGACGCACTACGAGATGCTGATAGAATGGCCACTGTACACTACACTCCCTTAGTCATAGGAGTAGCGGGCAGCATTTTCCAAGACCTGAACACAAAGCTCCTGGCTCTTGGAGTTAATGGACAAGACCTTAAGGCAACAATCAAAGCCATACACCTCAAGACCACAAAGCTGCTGCACTGGATCTACACGACCAAGCAAAAGAAAGAACGAAACAAAGACAAAAGAGCACCCTGGAAGCGCAAACGCAGATAACAAAGGTGGGTGGGCGAGATGCCCACCCACGCCAGCCAGGACAGTTTACGGTAGGGGACACGAGGCTAGGCACCCTAGCCTCAGTTGCCTCTCCCTTAACTTACGCGGGCTGGGACTGCAGCGGTGGTGCTTGCCCCCTGCAGTAGCTCAACCAGCTCGGCGTAGCTCTTCTTCTTCTTGGGAGGCAGCGCCAGCAAGCAACGTGCCCCCGCCATCTAACATGCAAGCAACTTACCTTGGCCCAACAAGTTGGTCCTCTTCACGCAGTAAAGCATGTCCCCAGCATCCTCACTTGGGTTGCACCCATCGCCGTAATTTGGGTTACGGCAATAATAGCTGACTCCATGCCCCTAAACCCCCAGCATTCCAGACATACCCGCAAACAGCCTAATAGCACTCAGGCCGCCATCCTCGCTTGCTGACATTCTACACCCTTAAAACTCATATTGCTGAAACCAAAACCGTAGGCCTTCTCCCCGTCCTCAGATCTACTACCTGCAGCTTAAAACACAACATAAACATCCTAAATCCCTAAAACATGGTATTAAACCGCTACCTCTCAGCTCCTTTGCCTTCATCCCTTTGTAAAACCCACCTGCAGCCCACGGACAGGTGATAGAAGATCTTAAACTCCTCATACAGCATAAATGTAACCCCTGGTCTCAATTTATTAAACCCTAGCCATAAACCCCAAGCCCTTTCCCCCTCATAAGACCCACCTGCAGCACCCATACATGTGTTGCTGGGTCACCCGCCCACGCCAGCATCTGCCCGGGTGCCAAGGGCTGCGGTTCAAGGAGTGACAACAGAGCCAGGGCAGAGGTGTGGGGTAAACCACGGAACAGGCGGCGCCCAAAGGGAGCCAATTCCTGTCAACATTTCACAGGGGCAGAAACAACGTTTGTTCAATATTTTGGCTATTCCTAGGTTTGAAGCGGTAGATATAACTCTCTCTGGAGTGCCATTTTAGTTTGCCAATGTGTGTGGAAGCGCAGGTACGGTCTGTCCTTGGGCAATAGGAGCAGTAGGACAGGGGATGCTCATGTGTGACCTAACACTAGAGAACCAGGGGCAAAGATGAGCACTCACGAAATCCAATACACACCTCAAAGTTTAAGGGTGTTCAGAGGATAAGGTACATAACCAGTCTTGGTATCCTTGTGAGAGTGTGTTGCATCCCACCTTCCAAGCCCCACTTCCCCCGCCCCCATCTTGCTTTCCACCCAGATGGTGACATAAAAATGACATATAGGAAGGCAGACAGACAGATGGTATCCAGGACAAGGGGTGGCGCTGTTACATTGTTACATTCACACTTAAGTAAGTCTACTACAGTGAGGCACCTGCATCTTGAATATGGCCAGCATGCATTCTAAAATTCACCAACCAGCCCTTATATTCCATCATGAGCATTCCCTACGTCTCTGGCTCTCAGACTGTACCTGCAAAACCCTAAACCCTAAGCCTAAAACCTAAACCTTCTAAACCTCAAACCCTACCTTGTGTCTCTCCACCAACATGACCCAGAGCATCTCTCCCTTCAGGTCCGGAGGGATGTCACCCAAGGCAGCAGCCCAACTGCGCTGTATGACTGTGTAAGTCAACCAGGGGCCTGCATTGTAACTGAAGACAGACATACACATGACACAGCAGGAGCAACCAGATTAGATCATCAGGGCAACCAGGGTTTAGGGTTTAGGGTTCAGGGTTTAGATCTAAACATCAGGGCAACCAGGGTTTAGGGTTTAGGTTCAAACATCACGCAACCAGGCCAGCTTGTGGCAGCACTGGTAGCACATGCAGGTTTTTGTAAGTGGCCTGCAGTAGCAGCAGATCATGCAGCAGTAGCAGTAGCACCAGTGGCTGTAGCAGCAGTAGTAGCCGGAGTAATAGCAATATCAGCAACAGTAGCAGTAGCAGTAGCCGTCACAGTAGCAGCAGTAGCAGCACATGCAGGGTTCACCAAATTGTCACGAGCCCAAGAAGAGAGCTGCATTACCTCTCTCACTCTCAAAGGCTCTTTTTTATGTCCCAGGGTTTAGATCTCCAGTCCTAGAGTTTAGGACTCCAGCCCTAGGCTTTAAGCATCTAGCCTGAGGGTTTATGTCTCCAGCTCTAGGGTTCTGCCTCCTGCCCTGTGGTTCAGATCTCCAGCCCTAAGTTTTAGGTCTCCAGCCCTAGGGTATAAATCTCCAGCTCAAAGGTTAAGATCTCCAGCCCTGGGGCTTAGGACCCAGCCCTAGGGTTTAGGACTCCAGCCCTCTGTTTTAGATCTCCAGCCCTACGTTTTATGTCTCCAATACTAAGTTTTAGATCTCCAGCCCTAAGTTTTAGGACTCCAGCCCTAGGGTATAAGTCTCTAGACCTGGGGTTTACCCCTCCAAACCTAGGGTTCAGGTCTCCAGCCCTACAACCTCCTCACCTGTTAATCCTATCCATGAGATGTTCTGGTAGGTCCTGCCATGTCCCCCACAATTTTAAAGTGTTGGCACGCTCACGTAACAGAGCTACTCGCTGGGCATTCTCATCCTGCAACAACATCATCCAAATGAAATAAAAATAAATAAATAAATATTGAAGACAGTGATTAACTTAGCTTTAGTTGCAACAACAAGCAGAAGTTTATGGCTTAGGGTTTAAGTCTCTCATCCTGTAACAACATCAGCCAGTAAGTAACTTCAGCATCATCCACAACAAGAGGTGAGAGGCGCAAGCTGAGCTACAGAGCTCTCTACTACAGCTGGGCATTCTCATCCTGTAACAACATCAATCAGTGGCTAACTTAAGTAATAAATCACCACAACAACACAAGCACGTTAAACTACCTGCATCTTTCCTACAATTGGCAGACACTAAGGCATTTACATTCTCATGCTGTAGCAACATCGCTTTGGCATGAGCATTAGCCAGTGGTTAGCTTCAGAGTAGTTTACTTAAAGGAGACATGCAGGCAGGGAAGGGTGTGCCAGGTAGGGTAGATAAACAATAACAACACTACTGTTAAAGAAAAAAGTCACTAGATTTGATCAAGGGCTGCCTCCTGCAATTGGGCAAACTAAAAAGCATTTAGATTACTATTGTTTACTCATTACATGAAGACGAAGAAGAAGCAGAAGCAGAAGCATGGAATACATCTAGCCTGGCAAATGCATTCACGTGATAAGCGTCCCATCTGACCAGGTGAATTGGTTGATTGTCACTTCGCTCCCCTTTTTCAAACTAAAAAGAAAACATCAGTCTTTATTTTCTGCAAGAAGAATCTAGCAGCTAGTCCTTCGTCGGTTTCAAGCTCTATACTTCTATAAAAGTATGGTATCAAGAAACGATACATGATAAATCCTGCAATTGTTTAGGATGTTTATTTATAACAGTATTGATTATTTGTGTTTACACTGAAGACACAATTGACCGCCGGCATTTACAGGGAAGCAACAGCGCACGTAATCACATGCCCACATGGAACGTGCAACTTTGCAAACGGGAACGAGCCCCGTCAAAAATGGATTTCTTGTTGACCTAACCTTCAAAGTTGATGACCTCCTGGCCACAACCTCAACGTGTCTTAGCCATAACGGCGCACGACAGTGGTAGAACTTCCAATTTGTGTGGTGTTTCCGATCGGGATCCCTTGGTTGTCTTCCACAACATGCGTGTACCCTACTACAATTGAGGATTTTCTCGTCAAACCTCATGGAGTTTTGAACTCTACACCACCAAATTGACAGAAGTCCTACAAGATCCTGCAACACCGCAGCCTCTAAGAAGCTGAACCCCAACAATCTATGAGGTCTGTGAACTCGAGCCCAACACCTTGAGGCAATTTCGAGTCTCAGATGACATTCAACGTCGCTAGATTCATCTGCGAGAGAGGGCAAATCGACTATCTGGCCTGTAGCCGCTGCTTGCTGCAACCGCTGCAACTGCTTTGCAAACAATCCCTGAATCAAAGCCCCCGTCATGTGGCAAGATTTGTGTCTGAGTGCATGCAGTTACGGGAGACAAAGCCTGATCTCCGGAGGCATTTTGAAGACTACCATGTTGACCTCTTTTCCTCTGATGGTGATGGTTGAGCTGTACATGTTTTACATGTTCTACATGTTTACCATGGTACATATTTCCTCTATGTTCAGGGTAGAACCATAGGTGCCCATTATATAGTTTGTCATGGTTTGATTTTTGGCTGGAACAGTTTCAGTAGATATGAGAAAGATCACTTTATCATGTTTGATATATCTAACATGAATGGTGAATGAAGGAAAGGGACGAGAAAGTTACTTGAGGTGAAGTGCTGCGAGATCATGAGATATATTCGGATTTATGGTTATATGTTGGTGTTTTTGGCCCTATGAGCCTTCATTGGCTCCAATGGGATGCCCTTCTGGGCTAGTTGGTAACCTGGTAATCTGGTAATATGATTTTTCGTCCTAATCTTGTATGGTCCGTTCTTCCTTCCAGCTGCCTCATCCGCCCACACCACCACGTCCACGTCCATATCCTTGAAGTCCCATGTGCCCTTCACGTTCGCTGTAAACACGCGTCCGTTCCTCTTCCGCAATTGCACAGTGCGAGTCGTAAACTCAGTGAGTTGATGCTTCCACCACCCCTCCGGCCAATCCTCCGTCCGATCACCGGGCCCCACAGTAGTCTTAGTTTGTCCTTTCAGGAGGGGCTTGAGGTAAATACCATCAAAGGTCTTCTCGGCCTCGGAAACCGACCCATCGTCCATGAGTACATTACTGACCCAGGTCACCAGCACCACTTCCCAACCCCGTTGCAACGTCGTTGTTTGCATGACGGTCATCTGAATCAACGCCAACTGACCCACAGCAAGATCGGTCCAGGGGTCAAATGCTTTTCTCTGTTCTCTGCTTGGGCATTCCCCTGCCACACCGGTCCGTCCGATAACTACCACATCATCCGAAAAGTTCACGGAAGGGCGTTGCAAATCCAGTGTGTCTAACAGACGAAGGATTTGCAGTTGCTTCTCCTCAGAGAGAGCGGGTTGGGTGAACCGCGTGCCGTTGAATGTGGGCAACCAGTCCCGGGGAAGCAAACCCGCATTGGGGTTAGGCTCTTGATGTGCTTCTTTCAGGGCACGATCTTTGCTGCCCCAAAATGCCTCCTGCTCTGAAAAGAGGTTGGACCAGTAGGTGCTGAAGTCCGACTTGCTCAATGTACGATTCTGGGCGCCCGCGATTGTGTCCGTAATAGTTGTGCCAGTGCTGCAAGAAGCAGCCCCCATGTTGTCATCGACAAGGACTCCTGAGGATAGGATGCAGTCCACCTTGGCTTGAATGGGTGCAAGGTCAACGCGCCGACGGTACCGTCCTGAAGCCGGTTCCAGGTTCCGGTTCCAGGGCGAAATGTGCTCAGTTCCGCGGTTCCAGCGATGCCAAACATGTCAGTTCCTGGTTCCGGCCCTGGGCCACCCTCTGGCCAACATGCCACATGCTGGTTCCAGCAAGTTATTTACAAATTTTAAAATGCTCATGAGTGGAAATATAGCAATTTCCATTGTACAATTGGGTGTTATAAATGCAAATTGTCGCTGGCTCCTGGGGCTTCGCCCCAGACCCCACCAGGGGGCTCATTCCTCCCCCCTGGACCCCCCCTCCTGCCTTGGTCGATGCAAACTTCAAAACATGGCATGGTCCCCCCAGAAAATTTTGGTTCCAGAGGCTTCTTCGAAGTCTAGTTCTGGTTCCAGAGGAGGCTGTGGAACCGGCTTCAGGACGTTACGACGGGGAAGCACTCGGAGACAGTCTGGTGGAGTACGTATGCTTCACCTTGAAGATAGGAAGCGGGCTGTTGTCAAGGTGGCTGCCTTTCCATGGGCCAGGGATGTCGTGCTCTTTGTAGTCCAAGCAAACTTGTAACTGCCCTCCCACAGCCTGCGTTGCAAGAGCGTAAGCCTCAACAACCAATGATGCCACTGTCACTGGTGACCGGACATGTATGTCTCACCTTCGACCACGCAGCCCAATTGCTGGAGCCATAATGGGCAGGCACACAAAAGTCGGCGGCAGTCCTCACTAATTGCAGCCCTCATGGTGGCTCTGCTAAGTCTCCTTAGTAGCTCGTAACAAGTAGTGCACCGTGGATATACATACTATATATACATATACATAATAACTAATAATAAAGTGACATGCAATGGACCTCAACAACTATTGATCTCATACCCCCTTGGGCTTGACATTAACATTCAGTTATGAGATGTAACCACTATTGACTTGGTGTATATTGGGGCGAGCCATACCTGCCATTTCAAGCGCATTGCATGCGCGCGATGCTTCTCCCCATCAAGGGTGAATGTTGCTAGTCCCTCCAGATGGTAAGCAACGTCGGTGTCGTTCAGCCAAGAGTCAAAGTCGAGAGCTTGCGTGATTTCAGAGTGGCGAACTGTTGCAACACCCTGAAACTTGAGCTCCTCCACCTTTGCCACAAGCTGAGGTAGAGTAAGACAATCAGGGTGTTGCATAATGAATGTGCCAGCTAACCTTAGCTCCCATGGTTCCAGTCTTTATTCTCATGAGTGGCAGTCAGGTGGCTTTGGTGAGGCTCCCTCTCTAGTACAACAGCATGTGGGGGCCTGGCTGCTTGGGTGTTGTTTGCACATGTTTGTTTGGAGTGCAATATGGGCACCTGTGCACTTCACCTAGTTGCTGTGCCAACCAAACCCTGGGTTTTTTGCTACATCCCACTGTGGTGCCTAATCCCTGGATTGCAGTGGCAAGGGGATAAGGCTGCAGCGGAGGCAAGTCTTGTTTCATTACATGCTGAGGGGTTGAGGCATGCTGATAAGCTGTAATGATGACAGATGGAGGATGTAATGATGACAGATGGACTAGGGTTTTTAGTATTAGGGTTTAACGTTTGAATTATGGGTTTTAGGGTTTAAGGATGTGTCTGGACATGTCTAGATGTGTCTGGAAGTGTGTGGAAAGTAGTGGTCTATTCTGGAAGTTTCTGGAAAGAAACATGTGGAACGTTCTAGAGTGATGTATTGGTTACGTATGGCTTGGTAATGGATGGAACTGTGGAGAAGGTTCCACTCTAGATGGTTCTAGAAGATATGGGCTGTGTTACCAGCCATATATAAAGGAGAGAGTTGAGACATTGAACTAACTCAACTAACTCAGTCAATTCAGTCAAGCTGTCTTGAGTATTTGTTGTATACCTGTGGCTGTGTACCTATCTACTGTGTTCCTTCCACAGTATATCTCTGTGTATATCCAGACTCTACTAAGTTTCCTGTCTCAATAAAGCCTCTCGCCTGACCATTCCGGTACTTCGGCAGTACATCGGTAAAGGCCTACGTCTACCGTCGTCCGCCATCCGGTCTAGCTAGGGGAGAGCTTTGCACGTGGTTTCGGAGCTTAACGACCCTTCCTGTAAGTTTTGGACCGCTGCGTTTTGCGTTTAAGGATAGCGCTACTAGAAGCATCCATCCATCGGTGCAAGTTGAACTTCGAGCCGACGTCAGTTCTCTTCAACATCAGTCTTCTATATGGAAGCACAAGTTCAGCAGCTTACTACTCAGCTTGCGGCTCTGACGGATGCGCATCAACAAGCTATCCAGCAACTTCAGGCCGCACAGCAGCAGATAGCCGCTCTGCAGCAGGCGCAAGTTAACGCTCAACCTACTGCTACAAAGATCAAGCCACCTAAGCCTCCAGTCTTCACGGGGAGCGCACAACCTTCTGCGGTCAACTGGTGCTATCTTATGGAGACCTACCTACAGTCATGCGACGTCAACCTCAACGCTCCAATCCATAGCCATCCTTCATGCTGCCGGTTTCCTACGAGATTCAGCACTCACCTGGTACCGCAACCACCTTGCAGCCGTTCAGCGTGGAGTGGACCGGCCCTGGAATACTTGGGAGGACTTCAAAGCTGCTCTCATCACGCACTTCACACCAATCTCCCCAGAGCGCACAGCACGTGAGAAGCTCGATCATCTACAACAAGGTGGCAAATCAGCTCGTACCTATGCTGAGCAGTTCAACCTTTGCATGCTGGAGCTACCCGACATGCACGAGAAGGACCGTGTTCATCGCTTTCTAGAAGGCCTGCGACCGGAAGTTCGTATCCATGTGGAGCTGAAAAACCCAACCACCCTTTCAGATGCCGTTGAGTGGGCTATCCAAGCAGACTCGCTTGTCTGGCAGATCAAGAGGCGACGCTCTTCACCTTTTCCTGGAGCTCTCCATCGCCCTTATCAACAGCAACGACAAGAGCCTCACACTGGACCTACTCCAATGGAACTTGGTGCTGCTGACAACAAGAGGACTAACAACAACAACTGCAATCAAAGAAGGCAGAACTTCAACAATGTGAGGAGGCAACCATCCAAGAAAGATGTAGAGTGCTTCTACTGTCATCGCTTGGGTCATTACCAGCGCTTCTGTCCCAAGCGTGCTACCGATCTGAAAATGATGAGTGATGCTGCCTCTCCTCAGCAGTCAAACTGAGGAAGGCGCGTGGTGCAGTGAGTCCTACGCGCGCCGATGTGGCTGGACCCCGTCCTGCTATGGACTCACGGAGAGGTTGCTCAGCCGGGGTTAAGGAGCAACCTGCTGGGAATTCCAAGTCAACGGTTACCGGGCGCCAAGATGCTGCAGCATACCAACACAAGAAACCCCGCCGGAGATCACCAAGGTTGAGGGACCGTACTGACTGGAGATTCCACCCTAAGGAGCACGCCGAGTATGCAGCGATTTATGGGCCATTTACGGTGGACGCCTGTGCAGATCCAGCTGGAGAGAATGCAGTGGCCAAGAAGTTCTACCACAGTCAGAATTCCTTCCTTAAGGCCAATGTCGAGGGGGAGAATGTATGGCTGAATGTGCCTTTTCGCCGTGCCGGGAAGTTCCTTAGGCATTATCTGGAGTGCAAGGAGAGAGCCCCTGCTCAGACCAGTGCTGTCATCGTCCTGCCAAAATGGGAGAACAAGCCGTGGTGGCAGATGACACAAGGACTACGCCTTTTGAAGACCTATCCAGCAGGGACCAAGCTCTTCACTGTGCCATCCAAGACACCTGGTGGACCTTGTATCGACATGGGACCTACCAAGTGGCCTGTATGTGTATTTTGGGACCCTCCTACTCTTCAAGGTTTTGTGAAGCCGTTACCGTACAATGCTACAAAAGAAGAAGCAACATCAGAGGAGCCGTCAAAGGAAGAGGAGACACCTGAGAGAGAGAGAGAGAGAGCTACGCAAGGAGGGGCGTGAGGTGCCCTCCCGCGTAAGATTAAGGGAGGGGCCCATTGGTGTAAGGATTACACTGGGCCAGCCTACCATAGGATAGTTACATCCGTGGGTGGGCTTCCGCCCACCCGCCTTTGTTAGCTTACTTTCTTGTAGTTCCTCCTGTGCCATTGAGGCTCTTTGGGCTTTTCCAGTTTTCTTTTTGTTGTGTATATGCTGTGTAAGGACTTAACTGCTGCAGTATGTACTTCTGAAATGCATTGCTTTAGAGCTTGCCCTTTGATACCGAGGGCTTGCAGATTCATGGTGGTACTGTTGTATATGGTGCCTGCAACTCCGACAAGCAAGGGATAGTACCATACTTTGGCAGTGGGGTCTATGTCTTTGATTTTGTCAATGAGTACTTGGTGTTGATAATCAGCTTTGCTTTGCTGGCCTGTTGGGTCTGAATCCCTGCAGATCTTGACCTCTATTATCCAGTACTCTGCTGGGTTGTTTCCAATCTTGGGTTTGTAGAGCATACCATCAGGGCGCTTATCGGTGGTGCCTTGTGCTTGTTGCACTGCCTCCTTTAGGCCCCTTGGAAGGAGCTCCCACGGGATGGCCCACGTAGACTGGTGGGCCATGATGCCGTCTTCTGCACAGTTTTCAGTTGATCCAAGGTCCATTTGAATGACAAATGCTCCTTTGCGTCCCCTTAACACTCTTGTCATGGAGGAGACACCTGAGCTATGTGGCCTTCGTCCTACCAGTGAGAAGCTTATTCGGCTTAAGGGCAAAGTGAGAGGTCACAGCGTCACTATTCTCGTCGACTCAGGTGCAGGCAGGAACTACATTGACCCTGATGTAGTTGCACTACTAAATCTGCCAACAGTCACCCTGCTTGGCAACATTGTGCAATTGGCTGGTCCAGTCACCCAAGATGCTTCCAAGCTCATCCCAGACCTCAAGTTCAGGATTGGCCAATACAAGGACCATATGCCCTTCACCGTCACCAAGCTGGCGCAAGACCAACTCATCCTTGGCAAGCCGTGGCTTACATACGTAAACCCTCCTATTGATTGGGTCACCAACACCATCACCGTCACCAAGGGTAATGTCACCTACACTCTCACCCCGCCTGCTGATAATGAGTCACCTACCGTCAACATGTTCAGTGCCATGCAGATGAAGCGTATCATCCGCAAAGGGCAGATGGCATACCTTGCAGTCATCAGAGAGGTACCCGAAAGCGACAACCGACTGGAGATTTCGGCGCCATCAAACGAGGAGTGGCAGTCAGCTATCCAAGGCATCCTTGACAAGCACAAGACCATCTTTGAGAAGCTGCCTAAAGGCCTGCCACCCAAGAGATCAGTGGACCATCATATTGAGCTGGAGCCTGGTTCGAAGCCACCTTACCTTCCCATCTACCATATGAGTCCCCTGGAATTGGAGGAGCTGAAGCGCCAACTTACAGATCTTCTTGAAATGGGCTTCATCCGACCATCCCAGAGCCCTTATGGAGCACCAGTGCTGTTTGTGCCCAAGAAGAATGGCAAGCTACGCTTCTGTGTGGACTTCAGGGCGCTCAACAAGCTAACCATCAAGAACAGATACCCTCTACCCCGCATCGACGAGCTTTTGGACCGTCTCCAAGGCGCCAAGTACTTCAGCAAGTTGGACTTACAGTCGGGCTACCACCAGATCAGGATTGCTGAAGATGATGGGAGCATCCAACGTACCGCTTTCCGTACAAGATATGGACACTACGAGTGGTTAGTACTACCTTTCGGCCTTACAAATGCTCCTGCAACTTTCCAGCAGCTGATGAATGACATCCTGAGGCCCTACCTGGACCAATTTGTGATTGTCTACCTGGATGACATCTGCATCTACTCCAAGACCAAGGAGGAGTATCTGGAGCATCTGGACAAAGTGCTCACCATCCTGGAGCAGCACAGACTTTTTGTCGGACTGGACAAATGCTCATTTGGAGTACAGGAGATGGAGTTCTTGGGGCATGTAGTGGGCACAGATGGAGTCAAGGTTGACCCCAAGAAGGTTCAAGCTGTGAAGGATTGGCCTACGCCAAAGGACGTCAAGGAGGTGCGCAGTTTCCTTGGCCTGACTGGCTACTTCCGTCGCTTTATCAGGCATTATGCTCACAAGGCTCTACCGCTCACCAATCTCACCAAGAAGGAGACCCGCTGGCATTGGGGCACTGCTGAACAAGAGGCCTTTGATCAGCTGAAGGAGGCACTTACCTCAGCACCTGTGTTGGTTCTGCCAGACCCAACACTGCCGTATGCAGTCTTCACTGATGCCTCAGGCTTCGCACTGGAGCTACCCTGCTTCAAAATCAAGGTAGTGGGCTACAGCCAGTAGCTTACCTCTCACGCAAGCTTACTGACACGGAGCGCAATTACCCCACTGGCGACCGGGAGATGCTAGGTATCTTCTGGGCTCTAACGGAGTGGCGCTGCTACCTGGAGGGAACGACTCTGAAGGTGAACTCTGACCATCTCAACCACACCTGGTTCCAATCCAAGAAGAACCTCACGCGGCGGCAGACCAAGTGGAGCCAATGGCTGGAGTCTTACTACAGTGGAGTAGACATCAACTACAAAGAGGGCAAGGACAACGTTGCAGACCCATTGTCCTGACGTCCAGACCTTTGCACCATCACTACAGCATCTACAGATGATCTAATCAACCGGATCAGTGATGGGTATGAGCAAGATGAATACTTCAACAACCCATTTCCGTGGCTTACAAACATCAACGGCCTCTGGTACTTTGGCGACCGGATTGCAGTACCCAAAGATGTGGAGCTACGCAAGAGAATCATTCATGAATGCCATGACTCGCCTAGCAGTGGACATATGGGCATCACCAAGACCTTGCAGCGCGTGGCACAGAAACTCTGGTGGCCACATATGTCTAGGACTATCTACGCCTATGTCAGGGCATGTCCGTCTTGCCAACGCAACAAGCCATCTACTCTACCTCCTGGAGGACTGCTACAGCCGTTACCTACACCGGAGACCAAGTGGGAGCAGATCACAATGGATCTCATCACTGATCTACCATCTACCAAGCACGGCCATGATGCCATTGTCACCTTTGTGGACCGGCTGAGCAAGCAGGTGCATTTTGCAGCAACTACGAAGAAGGTGAATGCACCAGAGCTAGCCAAGATCTTCCGCCATACTGTCTACAAGTACCATGGAATGCCCAAGGCCATCATCTCAGACCGAGACGAACGCTTCCTAAGCCACTTCTGGCAGGCGCTCTTTGCAGTCGTCGGCACAGAGCTAAAATACTCTACGGCCTATCATCCACAGACTGACGGCCAGAGCGAGCGTGCTAACCGGACTTTGGAGGAGTACCTACGGCACTTCGTCAGCCCACGACAAGATGACTGGGACGACCATTTGGACCTGGCTGAATTCGCCATCAACAATTCCATCAACCCCAGCACCGGCTACACTCCATTCTTCATGACCTATGGCCACAATCCCAGAACGGCATTGGATCTGGCGACTGATGAGGCGATGACTCCCCAAGCACAAGACTTCGTCCAGTAGATGGCAGACACCTTGCGGCATGCTAAGGCCAAGCTACATGAGGCACATGTCAGGCAAGCTCAACAAGCCAACAAACACCGGAGGAAGCTGACATTCCGGATTGGCGATCAAGTTCGTCTATCTACTACCAACCTGCAACTACCATCCACCATGAGCAAAAAGCTTGCAGCTAAATACCTTGGACCATTCACCGTGGAGAAAGTTATCAGTCATGTTGCCTACAAGCTGAAGCTTCCGCAATCCCTCAAGATTCACCCTGTCTTCCATGTCAGCCTCCTGCAACCCTGGCACAAGGACCCTGAGTTCCCAACGCATGTGGATGCTACAGTCTATCACCCACCACCAGTTGTGCCAGATGATGAGCAGTACCTGGTTGAGGCTCTGCTGGATAAGAGAATCAGCCGTGGCAGAACCGAGTACCTTGTCCGCTGGAAAGGCTATGGTCCAGAGGATGACATGTGGCGGCCGGCTAGTGATATTGAGCAGAGTTTGATTGATGCCTACGAGGCTAGTCATCATGGCGCATTGCCTGCCCAGCAAAAGAGCTCACGCAAAGCGCATCGGGGGCGATGCTCCCAGAAAGAGGGGGGGCAGGATGTAATGATGACAGATGGAGGATGTAATGATGACAGATGGACTAGGGTTTTTAGTATTAGGGTTTAACGTTTGAATTATGGGTTTTAGGGTTTAAGGATGTGTCTGGACATGTCTAGATGTGTCTGGAAGTGTGTGGAAAGTAGTGGTCTATTCTGGAAGTTTCTGGAAAGAAACATGTGGAACGTTCTAGAGTGATGTATTGGTTACGTATGGCTTGGTAATGGATGGAACTGTGGATGGTGCTTGATCCTGCTGCCTCCCCGCCACCCATGTGTGATGGAAGTGGAGCAGGTTTTGGGTTTTAGTGGTGGTGTTTGTTTCCCCTTGGTGTGCACGCCGTTGCATCTAGCCTCAGCTTGTGTGTGGCAAATCCACCATCGGTTGTGTGGCTTCGTGATTGTGATCAGGAGCCTTGTGTTTGTGGCCTAGGTTTGTTTGGCCATTGGCATTGCTGGTCTTGCGTTTTGATTGATTGTGGAGAAGGTTCCACTCTAGATGGTTCTAGAAGATATGGGCTGTGTTACCAGCCATATATAAAGGAGAGAGTTGAGACATTGAACTAACTCAACTAACTCAGTCAATTCAGTCAAGCTGTCTTGAGTATTTGTTGTATACCTGTGGCTGTGTACCTATCTACTGTGTTCCTTCCACAGTATATCTCTGTGTATATCCAGACTCTACTAAGTTTCCTGTCTCAATAAAGCCTCTCGCCTGACCATTCCGGTACTTCGGCAGTACATCGGTAAAGGCCTACGTCTACCGTCGTCCGCCATCCGGTCTAGCTAGGGGAGAGCTTTGCATAAGCTGCTCAGTTCTAGGGCTCTTTTGTACCAAATGCTTTCGGCCTGACCCCTTTGTCACAGCAAATTTTTCCAGCCTGTCTTGACAATGTGGAGTATGGTGCTGGAAACACACTGTGCAGTGGTGCAGGCTGTGATGAATGCACTGGTGTGGTCGGCTGTTGCAGGCCCAAGATTGGGTGCTTGGTATTTAAGCATCCTCACAAGTGCTTTTTTTGCACCTTCAGCCTATGGCTTGACCCCATCTTTCAGCTCCTGTCCTAGTAAAGAGGGCACTCCCTTCAGGGCAGGGCCCATCCTTGGTGCAGGCCCTTGCATGCTTGTTAACACCCACTGGTCCCTATGGGCATTGCTTTGCTGGGTGGCTGCTACCTGCCCTTCAGAGTTGGCCCCTTTTGGGATGGTTGATGGAGCATAAGTCCTAGCTCACTTGTCTGATTGCCTTCAAACCACTTGCAGCTGGTGGGCAAGGGTCCCAGCACACATCATCAGTCCAGGGACTTATACACATTTTTCGGAAATTTTCAGGCCCGAATTCGCACGTTTGCCTCCTCAAAATGTGCATTTTCAGCGCAGCCCATGATCAACTTTTCACCAAGTCAGAATTGGCCATACACTCCTTGAGAGCAAAACATAGTAAATCATCAGACAAATGCATAGCCAGAACCGCCGCGCAAATTGGGCATGCATGTGCTGTGCCATAATGGGCGGGTCACCCCGAAAAGTTACACCTCCGGCCTCTCACTTGTCGAGTCAGCCGAGGCACCCCGCCACCGGCACGTTCATTTCGCAACACCCTGATCGGCGACCATAAGGCGTTGATGGACGACAGAGAACCGCTGGTCAATCTTGGCATGTGTGTGCCCGACTGGTAGGAAGACGATGTGCACTTCGTCGAACACTTTATACATCACATGGCATGCAATTAGGAATGCCAATATGTATTGCTGATAGATAACTCGTGAACTAACACAAAAGCGAGAAAGCAAGCGGCAAGCATGCAGGCAAGAGCACAGCCAAACACAGCCAGAGCACACAACCAGGGACCTAGAAAGCGAAACACCAGACAGGCAAACACCTATGACGGAGAGACATGAAGTCCATCGACATCCGTGCACACTGATCAACTTTGATCGCTGTTGCAAGGCAACATCAAGAAATTTTACAAGGTCCTGGCATGGCAGACGCAGGCCAATCAGGATAAGTCCATGGTGAGATCTCCATTGATGTAAGCATCAGGCACTCAAAGCCAGACCTCAGCCCATTCCCGCTTCAGACTCAGGTTGGCTGCTGGTGTGCTGGTTCTGCATTCTCACACCTCCACTTGTGCAGCAGAAACAGATGCAAGGCTTTTGGATGGTTTCGTTTTAGAAGCATTCACTGGTTAGCAGGGGCAGTCCCGGCCCCGCATTCAGGCACCAACAGACTTATCCAAACACTAGCCCCCTTGCTGCAAGTCTGGCAAGACTCCCCTAATCGTGCCTCTGCTTAGGCAAGTTCCTTGCAGGACTGCCTGGGCTCTTGCGGAAGGGAGCAGTTCCGGTCTGAAACGTGAGGCCAGTGGTATGAACCATCTGGATGCACACATGCCTTGATGACTTTACGCGCACTTGACATGCTGATGACCTCCACCTCCTTGCATACCTGTCCCTCCAACCCTGGATACCTAAGGAGAAACTCTTGGTCCCGTAGATTACTAGCGAGTTCCTCTGGCCTCTTAGGCGGAAACAAGGTGTCACATGATGCTCCCAATGCTAAGCCCGGGCATGGTAATGAGCAAACACCATACGGAGCCCCCTTAATGAAGCCCGGATGCCCCAGCGGGCGTGGGAAAACACAGATGCTAGGAAATTCCAAATCACTTCCCACTAGCTTGACCGCACCGCTGCGTGTCGTGATGACGCCAGGCGGGTCCGGATCGCGGTCCAGATACCAATTGTCACCCCACAAGAAAGGGCTGCAAGTGCCGTGCGCGGTGCATGGTTCGTACGCACTGGGATTGGTCGCGTCGCCCAACAGGCACATACTGTGCTTGTGGAACAGGCGCAGTGTGTCACACAGTTGGAGGTGGGCATATGGGGAAGTGGCAGTGGCAGCTGCTGCTGCACAGTCTTTGTTGCTCGTGCATTTGAAGGTACAGCGTAGTGAGTGGTAGAGTTTGTCGCTAGTAGTCGCGACCAAGCAAGCCCCTGGCAGGCCTTGAGGGCTATCGCATGCCATTTCTGGCAGGAAATTGTCTTCTATGTCGGCGCATTCTGCGCAGAAGTGATTGAGGAGGTAAAGAAACACACAATGAGCATAGTTTGGTCAATGCGTGGTGTAGAAGTGTACTTAACCACTTGTCGTCATGTCTTTTGCAAGCGGGCTAGTATGAGGCTGCGCAGTGCTTACGCAGTGCGAAGAGGGCACTAGTGAGAGGTGTGCGGGCCACAAAAAAGACACTGAATGCACAGAGGGTCCTAGAGATATGGGAGGCAGCGCCAGCAAGCAACGTGCCCCCGCCATCTAACATGCAAGCAACTTACCTTGGCCCAACAAGTTGGTCCTCTTCACGCAGTAAAGCATGTCCCCAGCATCCTCACTTGGGTTGCACCCATCGCCGTAATTTGGGTTACGGCAATAATAGCCTTTTGGACACCGTCTGCGGGACGAAGGCCCCACAACAGCCCCACAGGCACAAACGTGGCCCACCTCAGGCCTGCAAGGAGCCAGTTGAGCGGGAAAGAATGACGTATGTCAGTGGTCATGCTGATATGCAGTCTTGGCACAGCATACACTTAGGCCTCCGACCGGCTCAACAGAACCTAGGAGATGTTCCCGGCCACAACACCCATCCAACCCTAAGCTTCATGCGAGTCAAGATGACAAGTTTCCATGGTGACCGTCAATCTTAGTCACTTTGTCATGGGGTTTTTCCAGAGAGAGAGAGAGAGCTACGCAAGGAGGGGCGTGAGGTGCCCTCCCGCGTAAGATTAAGGGAGGGGCCCATTGGTGTAAGGATTACACTGGGCCAGCCTACCATAGGATAGTTACATCCGTGGGTGGGCTTCCGCCCACCCGCCTTTGTTAGCTTACTTTCTTGTAGTTCCTCCTGTGCCATTGAGGCTCTTTGGGCTTTTCCAATCAATCAATCAATCAATCAAAACGCAAGACCAGCAATGCCAATGGCCAAACAAACCTAGGCCACAAACACAAGGCTCCTGATCACAATCACGAAGCCACACAACCGATGGTGGATTTGCCACACACAAGCTGAGGCTAGATGCAACGGCGTGCACACCAAGGGGAAACAAACACCACCACTAAAACCCAAAACCTGCTCCACTTCCATCACACATGGGTGGCGGGGAGGCAGCAGGATCAAGCATCACCCTAGTAGGGGCTGGAGGTGGCTCCCACCACCTAGGTACTGGTGAACCACCATCCTCCCAGCCACTGAAAGGCACCACATAGCGCTCCACATGCTTATCAATAGCTTGCTTAGTGCGCCTTCTACACCTCACTAACCGTTGGCTTTCCCAAGGGTGCGTAAGATCCCACAACCTCTTCCTCCAAGCACTCTTAATCTGACATGAAGCCTCCCAGCTCCCCTCATCTTGACCAAGCACCTTCAGATCTGCACACACGCATTTCTCCCAGGTATGGCGAGGCCTACCCACTGGCCTCGTCATGTCACCATGTAATGAAGAGAACAACGCAATATGCGGCAACCTGCCCTCCTCCATGCGGCCCACATGCCCCAGCCACCTCAGCCTATTTGCTGTGATGTATGCTGACAAGGTGGCTACCCCACATGATTTCCTGATATGCTCATTGGTGTGCCGATCTGACAGCCTGACCCCCAGGATGCTTTTCCAGTTTTCTTTTTGTTGTGTATATGCTGTGTAAGGACTTAACTGCTGCAGTATGTACTTCTGAAATGCATTGCTTTAGAGCTTGCCCTTTGATACCGAGGGCTTGAAGATTCATGGTGGTACTGTTGTATATGGTGCCTGCAACTCCGACAAGCAAGGGATAGTACCATACTTTGGCAGTGGGGTCTATGTCTTTGATTTTGTCAATGAGTACTTGGTGTTGATAATCAGCTTTGCTTTGCTGGCCTGTTGGGTCTGAATCCCTGCAGATCTTGACCTCTATTATCCAGTACTCTGCTGGGTTGTTTCCATTCTTGGGTTTGTAGAGCATACCATCAGGGCGCTTGTCGGTGGTGCCTTGTGCTTGTTGCACTGCCTCCTTTAGTCCCCTTGGAAGGAGCTCCCACGGGATGTTTCTAGACTGGTGGGCCATGATGCCGTCTTCTGCACAGTTTTCAGTTGATCCAAGGTCCATTTGAATGACAAATGCTCCTTTGCGTCCCCTTAACACTCTTGTCATGATTAGTCGGCCGACCTTGTTATGCCTGTTGATGTACATTCTTTTCAAAGCTGGGCATCCTGAGGTTGTGTGGTGTCCGCCATCCTCGTCACCGCACAGGAGACATTTGCTACTAGGTGCATGTCCACACCTATAGGCCATTTTCCTTGTCCACATGGTCCCGTACCGGTAGCGCAAAGCGGTTTTACGTTCTGCATACTTGATTTTTCCCGAGGTCATGTACTCGTTGCTAGCAGGCAGGTCCAGTCTTTCCTCAATCCTTTTAAAAGCCTCGAAATAACAGGTAGCTCTGTTTGCCATCCCAAAGCGACTCTTTTGGTGGCAGTAATGACGTACCGAGTCGTGAAGGTCTGTCAAAGGGTTCACCCGCTTGAAACTGTCAATTAACGTGCGCTGCCCATTATTGGTCCGTGACCAACGATTGTTCCATTGGGTCTTGTGCGGCCAATATTGGGTCAACCTGTTGTTACTAGGACTCTCGTACTTCTCACATTCCTCATAGTCGGAGGTGTCCCCTGTCGCAGCCGCCTTAGCGGTTGCGTCCGCTCTTTCATTACCGATAATTGAAGCATGGCCCTTGACCTTGTGAAGGGTTGTCCTCAGTCCCCTGTTGACGATCTCGGTTACTATCTCTTTAATTAGCTCACAGTGCTGGTGATTTAGGAGATCTTGTGGGCGTCTCAGCATCTTTTTGATTTGGTACATTGAGCTGAGGCTGTCGGTGGCTATCATGTGGGCTCCATGCCTCAGCGCAGCAAGGATACCAACCAGTTCTGCTCTGTTTATGGTGTTCTGGGGATGGCTGTCGCCTGCAGGGACAATTGGAACCCCACGTTCATCGTCCTCATTGGCTGCTTGTGGGGGGAAGTACACTCCTGCCCCTATGCCTGGGGCATCACACTCTGCATCCATTGGTGATGTTTTGTGGCTTGTTTGCTTGTAGCTACCATCTATGTAGGCATAGTTTTTCCAATTGTACCGGAGGGGTGGGGCTGTTGGTAGGGCAGTGGCTAATTGCGTTTCCAGGTCATCCAGTGTAGTGCTGGCGTCAACCATGGCTGGAGGGTCTTGACTGGTGGCTGAATCGTCCCAAAGGGACTCAGAGCCGTTTGTTTGTTTGGGGTAACCCATTTTGCTGAGCTGTTTTGGCGTCAGCAATGTTGGCTGATGAGATGTGCTGGGCGGGGCATTGCTGCTTGGGGGGTTGTAGTACATGCTGATGTCTTGTATCTCTTTGTCGTCCGGCAGGGACTGATTAATGGCATCCTGCAGCGTTTGCAGAAACCTGGTCATGTAGCCGCTCTCCCAGTAAGGGAGGTGGGCCTCAAAACCCTTTGCGTTGCCTGTGACAATGATATTTACGTCCCATCTAGGGTTTCCTGCATACATGTCGCCCCGTTCCCAAGTTGTGGGTTTCTGGAACCTGAAGTGTTTTCGGGGTATTTGTAGGAGATGCATGCAGTTTTCTGGGAAGTGTTGTAGCCATGCAAGGTAGGCAGTTCTGTTTGCATCGGACCAGGCAGGCAGGATATGTATGCCAAAGACAGGGGCTGTTGTGTTACGGGCCGCTGCTATGGCAGTAGCCATGTTCTTGTTCAGGTCTTCATCCTCATACTCTGGGTTGTGCACGCTTCCGCCGGTCCACCTATATCTGTAGCTATCCCATTTCGCCCCAAAGATTTGGTCCCTTTTGTGGGCGCTCCAGTACATCGTAAATGTTGGGTTGTAATTGAGTGGGCTTGCGAATCTCTCTTTTGTTATGTCTGTGAGCTGCCTGAGAGCCTCATACACCTCAGGGGGAGTGGCCCAGTGGTTCTTTATTTGGACCTTCCTAATGGCTTTGTGATCTTTGATCTGTGCTCCATCTCTGTACCTGCACATGAGGGCATACAGTTCTTGGGGAAAGGTACCTGCCTTCAACTTCCGCATAACCTTTGGTTTGTGGCGAGTGCTGTGGCAGTACTGTTGGTACAGTATTGCTGTCCTTTCAGGGGTGAGGGTGTAGCGACATTTGCCATCTGGTGTGTATATGCAGGCGAGCGTTTTTATCCACATTTGTCCATCTATGCACATCTCTACCTCTCTAATAAAGACTTCGTGTCTTCCTGTGGGGTGGATATCAGCATGGGGGTTCATTGGTGATGTGTCCATGTCGAAAAGGTTGCTGTACTGCTGTCCAATGTTGATGTTGTATCTTTGAGGGTGATCGGGGTAGTAGTCGCCTTGTTGCTGCAGTGCCGATAACCCTTGCTAAGCTTGAGCCAGCTCGCCAAGTGCAGGAGTTGCCGGGGACCGGTCATTTGCTGCTGCTGCCTGTTGCAACCGGTAAGCAGCAATCATCTCAGCAACAACTGGATTATGTGCGATGAGGTCACTCTCACTTTCTCGACTGGGCTTCCAATGGACGTTGTAGTGCCTTATATCAAGAGGGAGGCCTTTAGTGGCATACTGATCCCTGTTACATTCAATGCAGGTCCAGCCTGTCGTGACATCCTCTTCCAATATTTCCCTTGCAGGGCGATGGGTTAGCGGGAGACAATCAATATGATATCGTCTGCTACATATGCTGCAATGTGCTAGGGTTGTACGTGCAGGGATTCGTCGTGCTGGCAGGTGGGCGTTAGGACAGCAGCATTCAGTCGGGAGGTTTGGTGTGTTGCAGACTTCATGAGAGAGAGAGAGAGAGCTACGCAAGGAGGGGCGTGAGGTGCCCTCCCGCGTAAGATTAAGGGAGGGGCCCATTGGTGTAAGGATTACACTGGGCCAGCCTACCATAGGATAGTTACATCCGTGGGTGGGCTTCCGCCCACCCGCCTTTGTTAGCTTACTTTCTTGTAGTTCCTCCTGTGCCATTGAGGCTCTTTGGGCTTTTCCAGTTTTCTTTTTGTTGTGTATATGCTGTGTAAGGACTTAACTGCTGCAGTATGTACTTCTGAAATGCATTGCTTTAGAGCTTGCCCTTTGATACCGAGGGCTTGCAGATTCATGGTGGTACTGTTGTATATGGTGCCTGCAACTCCGACAAGCAAGGGATAGTACCATACTTTGGCAGTGGGGTCTATGTCTTTGATTTTGTCAATGAGTACTTGGTGTTGATAATCAGCTTTGCTTTGCTGGCCTGTTGGGTCTGAATCCCTGCAGATCTTGACCTCTATTATCCAGTACTCTGCTGGGTTGTTTCCAATCTTGGGTTTGTAGAGCATACCATCAGGGCGCTTATCGGTGGTGCCTTGTGCTTGTTGCACTGCCTCCTTTAGGCCCCTTGGAAGGAGCTCCCACGGGATGTTTCTAGACTGGTGGGCCATGATGCCGTCTTCTGCACAATTTTCAGTTGATCCAAGGTCCATTTGAATGACAAATGCTCCTTTGCGTCCCCTTAACACTCTTGTCATGATTAGTCGGCCGACCTTGTTATGCCTGTTGATGTACATTCTTTTCAAAGCTGGGCATCCTGAGGCTGTGTGGTGTCCGCCAGACTTCATGATGGTTCATTGGCTGTAGAGCGTGCTCTGGAGCATCATCAATGTGATAGCCCTTTTGCTTAGCCAGTTCCACCACCCATCCTTGCATAACTGTTGGGGCCCATCGCACAATGACATGGTTCTGTGTTGCTACTTTCTTTCTCTTTTGTCCTCGTCCGGTGTGGCGTGCCGCCACTGCCAGACCTTCTATACCTTCTACTTGGTCCTGCCCTTCTGCAAAGTTGTTATATAATTGCTCTCGCATATCTTTGAAGGGCTGTCTTTTCTCATTCTTGATTCGCTGGTAAACGTGATAGCCTGTTTCTATTCGGTACACCAGTGGGGCTGTGATGTCTGTTGCAGTCTGGCGCACACTGCTGCTTTTAGTGTGGCCTCTTGGTGGTGCGCTGAGTGAGGACAGGTAAGCCTGAATTTCTGTCAGGGCTTGCTCTGTGCTTGGGGCATGTGTCTGTGCAGCCCACAATGCTGGGAGAGGTGCATTGCGTATGTCTATGTCATCGATGAGGTTGTGGAACTTCAGCAGCCTTGCATACTCCGGATGGATTGTTGCACCATGTCCTGCTTGCACAGGTGGCCTGCTGCAGTAGGTTTCTTTTGTGATGCCTGGCGGGAGAGTGAGCATGTATGCAATACGTTTAAAAGCGGTCAGCGTCCTAAAGGTAATATCCTTGTCCAGTTTCAACATGAGCTGTCGTGTTGTAAGGACAGTTCTACCTGTGGTAGACATAATGTCCTGAAGTCGGTGCATACCTACTTGTCTGAGTTGGTGAAGGTCAGCTAGGAGGAGGTCTGGTGGTTGGGGGCTTGCAAGTGCCTGCATCTTCTGCAGGTCTTGCAAGAGTGGGCTGGTATCGGGTAGTTCTGTTGGGCCAAGTCCCTGCTTTTTGAGCTCGACATCTATGCTTGCGCATGCAATCACCTGCCTCAGCCTCAGGCTGTGGTGTGTTAGGGCAGGGCGAGCCATTGCTGTCAGTTTGTCCAGGCAGCTGCCATCTGTCTGCAGGCGTGTACGGCTGAGCTCTCCCACTGGTCCGGGGTCATTGAGAGCCTCTGTCAACCGCTGTATTTGTACAGTATTGTACTCTGCTAGTAGGGAGGGGCACCCTAGACCGCCTTTACTGACGTCTTCATGTGCTACTGCCGTGGCAATACTGTTTGGAAGACCATATGCTTCTTTGGCTGCCCTACAGAGGGGGCTGTCTAACGCTTTGAGCTGAGCTTTGGTGTAAGGGGCCACACAGAATGCATACCGAATTTTTGTCCGTATGCATGTATTTAGGGTGCGCATCTTTTGGGAGGTTGTAGCGTATGAGTGCTTCGTGATGTGACACATGTCTCGAATGGTATCCCTGGTCAGTTGATATTGGGCTGACCAGTCAAGGTGCATGGTGAATTGCAGGCCCAGGTAACGGAACGGTTTTCGTGGGTCGTGGAGTGTTGCAGGGGATCGTTGGACCTTCACATCAGTTAGGCTACGCCGGAGCTTCTCCAGGTTAAAAGGGTCTTTGGCGTCAGCCCTATATCTGGCACCAGTGAGGAGGGTCTTTGTGTTGTTTATTTTTAGGTGTCCCCAGTCAGCATACAGGGTGACCTTGTCAGCTTGGCTGGTTAAATCCCCAGTGCATGAACATATCAGGTTCAGGTCATCCGCATATGTGACATCTGGGATCTGCTGTTTCAGTTTGAAAAGCGTATCTCGGTTGTTGTATGCACCTGGGATGTATCCTCTGGCACCTACCCTTAGCCAGCGTAGCAGGGGCTCCAGATATAAAATGAACAGAAACGGTGAGAGGCTGTCACCTTGAATTGTCCCTCTGTCCATGGGCATTGGTTCGGTATTCCCGAATGGGGTTGTAAATGCTGTTGTTGCACCCGTGTACAGGTCTTTGACCACCTCTGTGGCATCTGTCGGGAAGCCCAGGTCATACATGATTTGCAGCAGCTTGTCATGGTCAATTGTGTCAAAAGCCTCGGAAAAGTCAACCATAAGGAGATAGATGTCTTTCCGGGTCAGTCTGGCATCCTCAAGCAAGAGGGTGAACAGCTCCAGCTGGTCCATGCAGGTTCGTTTGTTTCGGAACCCACCCTGGGTGTAGCTCAGAATGTTGTGTCTTTCGGCATAGTCAGCAAGGACCCATGTGATCATTCTGGTCCATAGTTTGTATATTGTCATCTCTAGGCCAATGCGTCTGTAGAATTGCAGTTTGAGGGGTGTGCCTTTGTTTTTGAACAGGAGCACTGTGGTGCTCTCTTTCCATGCTTTAGGGGTGTAGCCTGTTGCCCACATCAATTGGATGTAACCGTGTAGGAGGTCTTGTCCTTGGGGAGGCAGCATGTTCAGCATCTCATTTGTTATTTGGTCGGGTCCCGGGGCCTTGCCGCGAGCCAGGGATTTGAGGCAGGCCTGAAAAGCTTGCTGGTCCCTTATTTCATTGTGCAGCCATCGTCGTGGAGCAGCACCGCTAGTGATGGCTGTGTTCAGGTCAAAGGTATCTGGGGCGTTGGGTTGTAGCCAGGGATATGACCTGGCTTGCTCTGATGGGTGGTACAGTCCAGTTTTGCTACCGGCACCTGCTGCTGGCATCAGCTTGGGCGTATAATATGTTGTGATGGCTTCCAGGACTCCCTTTGGGTCTGTAACATGAGTTCTGAGGAGGCCAAGGAGGCTGCTTTTGCGGCACTTAAATCTGATATTTCCGATATCAAGTCCTCGAGTAGTAACAAAGTTCTGGTCATGGGTGACTTTAATGCTCACACAGGTGACGCACCCGACATTGACACTGTTGCAGACCATATTTTGGAGGATCTGGGTTTGGGTCTGGACGAGCTTGTTTCCACTAGCCATGTCCCGGTGCGCAGGAGTACCATGGATAGCTTTGTAAATGATATGGGCAGATTGTTACTGTCACATTGTTGCTTAGACTCTGGTCTCTTCTTGCTTAATGGTCGTACCCATGGTGATAGATCTGGCAAGTGCACACATGCTCAGTCTGTCATTGATTATGGCTTGGTTGAAGCACCCACGTACTCTTGCGTGCAGTCTTTTAAAGTGCTGGCTAAAGAGGATGAATCAGATCACATGCCTATAGAGTGTGTTCTCAAAGTTCGGGGAGCACAAGAAGGTAGCAGGCATGACCAAGGGGGTAGTCAAGTCCTTGTGCCCCGGTGGGACCCTTCAAAAAGGGAAGAGTATGTACAGGAATTGGAATCTACTGGCCCTTTTCACGAATTGTGTCTCATTGGTCAGGGCATCAGGGATGGGAGCTTGGACTTGGTTGTTGCTTCTGAGAGGCTATACAAAGTGATTCACACAGCTGCTGTGAAGGTTTTTGGGGTTGTTGGGAAACCAAACCCACGGTTGCCTAGTGGTAGGCTGAAAAACAGTTGGTACAAGCATTGCAAGGAAGGGCACCAGAAACTGCAGCAAGCTTTGAGACAGAATGACAGTCACGCTGCTGAGCAGTATAGGAAGGAGTTTAGGCGCCAAAAGCGCAAGTGGAAGAGAGTTTATGATAAGAAAGCCCAAGAGAAGATGCTTGACGATCTCAAGCACAATCCTCGCAAGTTTTGGACTGTGCGAAGCTCTCCCCTAGCTAGACCGGATGGCGGACGACGGTAGACGTAGGCCTTTACCGATGTACTGCCGAAGTACCGGAATGGTCAGGCGAGAGGCTTTATTGAGACAGGAAACTTACAAGTAGAGTCTGGATATACACAGAGATATACTGTGGAAGGAACACAGTAGATAGGTACACAGCCACAGGTATACAACAAATACTCAAGACAGCTTGACTGAATTGACTGAGTTAGTTGAGTTAGTTCAATGTCTCAACTCTCTCCTTTATATATGGCTGGTAACACAGCCCATATCTTCTAGAACCATCTAGAGTGGAACCTTCTCCACAGTTCCATCCATTACCAAGCCATACGTAACCAATACATCACTCTAGAACGTTCCACATGTTTCTTTCCAGAAACTTCCAGAATAGACCACTACTTTCCACACACTTCCAGACACATCTAGACATGTCCAGACACATCCTTAAACCCTAAAACCCATAATTCAAACGTTAAACCCTAATACTAAAAACCCTAGTCCATCTGTCATCATTACATCCTGCCCCCCCTCTTTCTGGGAGCATCGCCCCCGATGCTCTAAATCAAGCCAAACTTAACTGCGGCGTCGATGCGCTTTGCGTGAGCTCTTTTGCTGGGCAGGCAATGCGCCATGATGACTAGCCTCCTAGGCATCAATCAAACTCTGCTCAATATCACTAGCCGGCCGCCACATGTCATCCTCTGGACCATAGCCTTTCCAGCGGACAAGGTACTCGGTTCTGCCACGGCTGATTCTCTTATCCAGCAGAGCCTCAACCAGGTACTGCTCATCATCTGGCACAACTGGTGGTGGGTGATAGACTGCAGCATCCACATGCGTTGGGAACTCAGGGTCCTTGTGCCAGGGTTGCAGGAGGCTGACATGGAAGACAGGGTGAATCTTGAGGGATTGCGGAAGCTTCAGCTTGTAGGCAACAGGACTGATAACTTTCTCCACGGTGAATGGTCCAAGGTATTTAGCTGCAAGCTTTTTGCTCATGGTGGATGGTAGTTGCAGGTTGGTAGTAGATAGACGAACTTGATCGCCAATCCGGAATGTCAGCTCCCTCCGGTGTTTGTTGGCTTGTTGAGCTTGCCTGACATGTGCCTCATGTAGCTTGGCCTTAGCATGCCGCAAGGTGTCTGCCATCTCCTGGACGAAGTCTTGTGCTTGGGGAGTCATCGCCTCATCAGTCGCCAGATCCAATGCCGTTCTGGGATTGTGGCCATAGGTCATGAAGAATGGAGTGTAGCCGGTGCTGGGGTTGATGGAATTGTTGATGGCGAATTCAGCCAGGTCCAAATGGTCGTCCCAGTCATCTTGTCGTGGGCTGACGAAGTGCCGTAGGTACTCCTCCAAAGTCCGGTTAGCACGCTCGCTCTGGCCGTCAGTCTGTGGATGATAGGCCGTAGAGTATTTTAGCTCTGTGCCGACGACTGCAAAGAGCGCCTGCCAGAAGTGGCTTAGGAAGCGTTCGTCTCGGTCTGAGATGATGGCCTTGGGCATTCCATGGTACTTGTAGACAGTATGGCGGAAGATCTTGGCTAGCTCTGGTGCATTCACCTTCTTCGTAGTTGCTGCAAAATGCACATGCTTGCTCAGCCGGTCCACAAAGGTGACAATGGCATCATGGCCGTGATTGGTAGATGGTAGATCAGTGATCAGGTCCATTGTGATCTGTTCCCACTTGGTCTCCGGTGTAGGTAACGGCTGTAGCAGTCCTCCAGGAGGTAGAGTAGATGGCTTGTTGCGTTGGCAAGACGGACATGCCCTGACATAGGCGTAGATAGTCCTAGACATATGTGGCCACCAGAATTTCTGTGCCACACGCTGCAAGGTCTTGGTGATGCCCATATGTCCACTGCTAGGCGAGTCATGGCATTCATGAATGATGCTCTTGCGTAGCTCCACATCTTTGGGTACTGCAATCCGGTCGCCAAAGTACCAGAGGCCGTTGATGTTTGTAAGCCACGGAAATGGGTTGTTGAAGTATTCATCTTGCTCATACCCATCACTGATCCGGTTGATTAGATCATCTGTAGATGCTGTAGTGATGGTGCAAAGGTCTGGACGTCGGGACAATGGGTCTGCAACGTTGTCCTTGCCCTCTTTGTAGTTGATGTCTACTCCACTGTAGTAAGACTCCAGCCATTGGCTCCACTTGGTCTGCCGCCGCGTGAGGTTCTTCTTGGATTGGAACCAGGTGTGGTTGAGATGGTCAGAGTTCACCTTCAGAGTCGTTCCCTCCAGGTAGCAGCGCCACTCCGTTAGAGCCCAGAAGATACCTAGCATCTCCCGGTCGCCAGTGGGGTAATTGCGCTCCGTGTCAGTAAGCTTGCGTGAGAGGTAAGCTACTGGCTGTAGCCCACTACCTTGATTTTGAAGCAGGGTAGCTCCCAGTGCGAAGCCTGAGGCATCGGTGAAGACTTCATACGGCAGTGTTGGGTCTGGCAGAACCAACACAGGTGCTGAGGTAAGTGCCTCCTTCAGCTGATCAAAGGCCTCTTGTTCAGCAGTGCCCCAATGCCAGCGGGTCTCCTTCTTGGTGAGATTGGTGAGCGGTAGAGCCTTGTGAGCATAATGCCTGATAAAGCGACGGAAGTAGCCAGTCAGGCCAAGGAAACTGCGCACCTCCTTGACGTCCTTTGGCGTAGGCCAATCCTTCACAGCTTGAACCTTCTTGGGGTCAACCTTGACTCCATCTGTGCCCACTACATGCCCCAAGAACTCCATCTCCTGTACTCCAAATGAGCATTTGTCCAGTCCGACAAAAAGTCTGTGCTGCTCCAGGATGGTGAGCACTTTGTCCAGATGCTCCAGATGCTCCTCCTTGGTCTTGGAGTAGATGCAGATGTCATCCAGGTAGACAATCACAAATTGGTCCAGGTAGGGCCTCAGGATGTCATTCATCAGCTGCTGGAAAGTTGCAGGAGCATTAGTAAGGCCGAAAGGTAGTACTAACCACTCGTAGTGTCCATATCTTGTACGGAAAGCGGTACGTTGGATGCTCCCATCATCTTCAGCAATCCTGATCTGGTGGTAGCCCGACTGTAAGTCCAACTTGCTGAAGTACTTGGCGCCTTGGAGACGGTCCAAAAGCTCGTCGATGCGGGGTAGAGGGTATCTGTTCTTGATGGTTAGCTTGTTGAGCGCCCTGAAGTCCACACAGAAGCGTAGCTTGCCATTCTTCTTGGGCACAAACAGCACTGGTGCTCCATAAGGGCTCTGGGATGGTCGGATGAAGCCCATTTCAAGAAGATCTGTAAGTTGGTGCTTCAGCTCCTCCAATTCCAGGGGACTCATATGGTAGATGGGAAGGTAAGGCGGTTTGGAACCAGGCTCCAGCTCAATATGATGGTCCACTGATCTCTTGGGTGGCAGGCCTTTAGGCAGCTTCTCAAAGATGGTCTTGTGCTTGTCAAGGATGCCTTGGATAGCTGACTGCCACTCCCCGTTTGATGGCGCCGAAATCTCCAGTCGGTTGTCGCCTTCGGGTACCTCTCTGATGACTGCAAGGTATGCCATCTGCCCTTTGCGGATGATACGCTTCATCTGCATGGCACTGAGCATATTGACTGTTGGTGACTCATCATCAGCAGGCGGGGTGAGGGTGTAGGTGACATTACCCTTGGTGACGGTGATGGTGTTGGTGACCCAATCAATAGGAGGGTTTACGTATGTAAGCCACGGCTTGCCAAGGATAAGTTGGTCTTGCGCCAGCTTGGTGACGGTGAAGGGCATATGGTCCTTGTATTGGCCAATCCTGAACTTGAGGTCTGGGATGAGCTTGGAAGCATCTTGGGTGACTGGACCAGCCAATTGCACAATGTTGCCAGGCAGGGTGACTGTTGGCAGATTTAGTAGTGCAACTACATCAGGGTCAATGTAGTTCCTGCCTGCACCTGAGTCGACGAGAATAGTGACGCTGTGACCTCTCACTTTGCCCTTAAGCCGAATAAGCTTCTCACTGGTAGGACGAAGGCCACATAGCTCAGGTGTCTCCTCTTCCTTTGACGGCTCCTCTGATGTTGCTTCTTCTTTTGTAGCATTGTACGGTAACGGCTTCACAAAACCTTGAAGAGTAGGAGGGTCCCAAAATACACATACAGGCCACTTGGTAGGTCCCATGTCGATACAAGGTCCACCAGGTGTCTTGGATGGCACAGTGAAGAGCTTGGTCCCTGCTGGATAGGTCTTCAAAAGGCGTAGTCCTTGTGTCATCTGCCACCACGGCTTGTTCTCCCATTTTGGCAGGACGATGACAGCACTGGTCTGAGCAGGGGTTCTCTCCTTGCACTCCAGATAATGCCTAAGGAACTTCCCGGCACGGCGAAAAGGCACATTCAGCCATACATTCTCTCCCTCGACATTGGCCTTAAGGAAGGAATTCTGACTGTGGTAGAACTTCTTGGCCACTGCATTCTCTCCAGCTGGATCTGCACAGGCGTCCACCGTAAATGGCCCATAAATCGCTGCATACTCGGCGTGCTCCTTAGGGTGGAATCTCCAGTCAGTACGGTCCCTCAACCTTGGTGATCTCCGGCGGGGTTTCTTGTGTTGGTATGCTGCAGCATCTTGGCGCCCGGTAACCGTTGACTTGGAATTCCCAGCAGGTTGCTCCTTAACCCCGGCTGAGCAACCTCTCCGTGAGTCCATAGCAGGACGGGGTCCAGCCACATCGGCGCGCGTAGGACTCACTGCACCACGCGCCTTCCTCAGTTTGACTGCTGAGGAGAGGCAGCATCACTCATCATTTTCAGATCGGTAGCACGCTTGGGACAGAAGCGCTGGTAATGACCCAAGCGATGACAGTAGAAGCACTCTACATCTTTCTTGGATGGTTGCCTCCTCACATTGTTGAAGTTCTGCCTTCTTTGATTGCAGTTGTTGTTGTTAGTCCTCTTGTTGTCAGCAGCACCAAGTTCCATTGGAGTAGGTCCAGTGTGAGGCTCTTGTCGTTGCTGTTGATAAGGGCGATGGAGAGCTCCAGGAAAAGGTGAAGAGCGTCGCCTCTTGATCTGCCAGACAAGCGAGTCTGCTTGGATAGCCCACTCAACGGCATCTGAAAGGGTGGTTGTGTTTTTCAGCTCCACATGGATACGAACTTCCGGTCGCAGGCCTTCTAGAAAGCGATGAACACGGTCCTTCTCGTGCATGTCGGGTAGCTCCAGCATGCAAAGGTTGAACTGCTCAGCATAGGTACGAGCTGACTTGCCACCTTGTTGTAGATGATCAAGCTTCTCACGTGCTGTGCGCTCTGGGGAGATTGGTGTGAAGTGCGTGATGAGAGCAGCTTTGAAGTCCTCCCAAGTATTCCAGGGCCGGTCCACTCCACGCTGAACGGCTGCAAGATGGTTGCGGTACCAGGTAAGTGCTGAATCTCGCAGGAAACCGGCCGCATGAAGGATGGCTATTGGTGCGTTGAGGTTGATGACGTCGCATGACTGTAGGTAGGTCTCCATAAGATAGCACCAGTTGACCGCAGAAGGTTGTGCGCTCCCCGTGAAGACTGGAGGCTTAGGTGGCTTGATCTTTGGAGCATTGGGTTGAGCATTAGCTTGAGCCTGCTGCAGAGCGGCTATCTGCTGTTGTGCGGCCTGAAGTTGCTGGATAGCTTGCTGATGCGCTTCAGCCAAAGCCGCAAGCTGAGTATTAAGCTGTTGAACTTGTGCTTCCATGTAGAACACTGACGTTGAAGAGAACCGACGTCGGCTCGAAGTTCAACTTGCACCGATGGATGGATGCTTCTAGTAGCGCTATCCTTAAACGCAAAACGCAGCGGTCCAAAACTTACAGGAAGGGTCGTTAAGCTCCGAAACCACGTGCGAAGCTCTCCCCTAGCTAGACCGGATGGCGGACGACGGTAGACGTAGGCCTTTACCGATGTACTGCCGAAGTACCGGAATGGTCAGGCGAGAGGCTTTATTGAGACAGGAAACTTACAAGTAGAGTCTGGATATACACAGAGATATACTGTGGAAGGAACACAGTAGATAGGTACACAGCCACAGGTATACAACAAATACTCAAGACAGCTTGACTGAATTGACTGAGTTAGTTGAGTTAGTTCAATGTCTCAACTCTCTCCTTTATATATGGCTGGTAACACAGCCCATATCTTCTAGAACCATCTAGAGTGGAACCTTCTCCACAGTTCCATCCATTACCAAGCCATACGTAACCAATACATCACTCTAGAACGTTCCACATGTTTCTTTCCAGAAACTTCCAGAATAGACCACTACTTTCCACACACTTCCAGACACATCTAGACATGTCCAGACACATCCTTAAACCCTAAAACCCATAATTCAAACGTTAAACCCTAATACTAAAAACCCTAGTCCATCTGTCATCATTACAGACTGCCTTTCAGGTCAAGCGTGCATGCATGTTACAGGCTGACATTGCAGAGCTTCAGAGGTACTGGTCTGGGTTGTATAATGTACCTGATCATGGGGCCTTAGGCGAAGGGGGAGAGGACCTAGCAGGACTTCTACACCGCATGAACTCCATTGCCTTCACTAGCGCTGGACAAGCAACAGCAACTGTGTTGAACAATGACCTTGATGAGCATGAAGTGATCATGGGACTCAAAAAGCTCCATTCTGGCCGTGCTCCTGGCCCAGACGGGCTCCGTGCTGAGTTTCTCAAACAAGCTTTTGTGATGGAGACAGTAGATGACGGTCCTCCTGTGAAAAGGCATGTGCTGCTCCCTGTTCTTTTTGACTTGTATCAGGCATTGTTCTCTAGTGGAGAGTTTGTGCGCAAGTGGTCCATGGCTACTCTGAGTCCCATATTCAAAAAAGGCGATGCAGCCAACCTGGACAATTATAGAGCCATTGCTGTTGGATCGGTTCTAGGCAAGTTGTATGCTGTCATCTTGGACACGCGGTTGTCTGTTTGTGCAGAAAAGAATGGTTGGAGAGCAGAGGGACAAGCAGGTTTTAGGGCCGGGAAGAGTACTGTTGACCATGTGTTTGTGCTTCGGCATCTCATTGAATCTACGCAGAAGAGCAGAAAGGTTCTCTATTGCTGCTTTGTGGATTTCCGGAAGGCATTCGATAGAGTACGCAGAGACTACCTGATACAAAGGTTGGCTGAACTAGGGGTTCATGGTCGTATGTTGCAAGCCATCATACAAATGTACTGGTCTGTTCCGCTGGTACCCAAGCTGCATGGCACAGTGGGCAATGCTATTCCCAGCACATGTGGAGTGAAGCAGGGCGACCCCCTGTCTCCACTCCTTTTTGGTCTTTTCATAGACGAGTTTGAGTCATGGTTACGCCAGAGGCTACCCAATGTGGGAGTGCAAATGGGCCGAAAGTTAGTTCAAATGTTGTTGTATGCTGATGACATGGTCTTGTTGACACACAATCCTATTGAGTTGCAACAGATGCTGGATGTTTTACACCAGTTTGGCTTAGCTAAAGGCATGGAGGTAAATGTCCGCAAAACAGAAATTGTGGTGTTTCGCAAGGCCAATACCCCAGAGGTGCCTGACCAATGGCTATACAACGGGGAGACTGTCCAACGCTCCGTTGAGTTCCGTTACCTGGGCATTATTCTGCATGAGACAAAAGGTATGTCATGCGCTATTGAATCTCTGGCCACGGCGGCTCGTAAAGCAATGTGGGCTCTGTTCCCAAGATTTAAGCTAGCAGGGATCACTGATATTTCTATCAAGTTACGGATGTTCTCTTGCCTGGTTGTGCCAATTATGGAGTATTGTAGTGAGGTATGGGGACCGGATCTGCTGTTCTCTTGTGATACGCTGGACAAGCTATGGGACAATGAGCTTCAAAAGATTCAAAACATATTTTTTAGGCAGCTGGGGAAGTTGAGGAAGTCTGTGCCAACAACTGTGGTGCATAAGGAGATGTGCATGAATCCAGTGGCAAAGGGTTGGTTACGAGCCTCTATTGATCTATGGCGTAGGCTTTGCAAAGTGCCCTCTGATAGCCTATTGGGCATGGCTGTGCGTGAGTCTTTGGCATCTTACGCAGGCGAGGGGGTTGGTTCTGCTCCTAAGAGCTGGGCTGGACGGTTTATGCATACAGTACGCTCTCTTTCTCAGGGTAGAGACGCAGATGGGACCATTGCAGAGTTTCTGGCAACAAATGGCCTAGCTGAGCCGGACAATGATAAACTTGCAGCTATTCCATGGCTTAAAGTGTGGGGTGCTTGGGATACCATGTTGCAAGAGCCATGGGACAAGGTGGCCGCATATGCAAACCCCAGGCAATCTGTCAGCTCAAATTTGATCAAGCTTTCCACATATCATTCGTGGTTTATGACGGGAGACATCCCTCAGGAGGAGTTAGAGGCTGGCTATCCTCAGGGCATGCCAAGGTATATCAGGCACACATCAGGTATCCCGTTTACTTATGTGAAACAGTTAATGCGGTTTCGTACTGGTGCACACCATCTTGCTATTGAAACTGGCAGGTGGGCTCGTCCCAAACTGCCAAGGCAGCATCGTGTATGTTCAAAATGCTCTTGCACAGTGGTTGAGGACGAGGTACACTTTCTCTTTGAATGCCCGGCATATGATAGAATTCGTGAGAAGTATGATACCGTTTTGTTTGCACAGTTTGGAGGTTGCCAGGAAGCTTCTAGTACAATGAAGCATAATTCAGACAACGTGAGATTGTTCATGGACCAAGAGCCAAGTTTCCAAGTTGCAAAGTTTGTTTATGAATGCATGGAATTTCGGAGGTCGGAGGAATGTGAGGACTATAATCCTTACTTTGATTTGTCATTATTCGGGGATGAATGGCAAGGTCGTATTTTCGATACCTTTTCTTCTGGACCAAGAGGTGATATTGCTGAGACATTCACTTCTGATGGACCAGGTTCCAGTATTTCTGCCCATGGAGCCTAGGCTGGCTCCGTACGGGCGCCCCCTTTGAGGGGCCATGATGTAATCGTAATCGTAATCGTAACTACTGTGTCTTCTCCAGTTTTTATTGCCCTAAGCTGCATGCTGTTGCGCCCCTTGAATTGGCCAGTGATCATTTGGTTGCCTATCTTCTGCCTTTGGTCATACAGTGCCTGCCTTTTGGCAATGGCATTTTGCTTACGCTTTGTCTGGTGCTCACTGTCAATGACCCGTAGTTCCTTGCGGATTTTGGTTTTAATTTGTTTGAGAGAGGCTTTTAGGGGTTGAGGAGAGGTGCCACTGCGCTCAGCTGTTGTGTTCAGTGCTTCAAGTGCTTTACACACGTCTGCAGGCAGCTCTGTTTCCTCCACGTGTTCCTGTCTCAATGCTTGGACTACCTTCTTTCGTAACTTAATCAGGCCATCACGTTGGAGGGCCACAAGTCTGGGCCGATAGTGGTGCCCTGTTGGGTTGGTCATGGTGGTTGGACCTTCTGATAGCATGGTGTCCCGAGTCTGCAGCAGCAGGTCAGCCATCTGAGTGTTCAGCGCTTCCATAAGCTCCCTTTGGGCGGCGGGATCAGCTGCAGTTCCGAGACAGAGGGTCCGGAGGGGTTCCATGCTTGCGGGGTCTCCATTAGATAGGCGCTCCCAGTGTGGGTACACGTCGTTGAGCAGTAAGTGTTGGACTTGGTCATTCAGCTGGTGGTATGCTAGACCATGCCTTTCTCCCACGATAATCTTGAGGCCATCCCTCTCCTCCTTTATGAGTTTCTTCAGTCGTTTCAGTTTTTCAAGGGTTGCTTTCTCGGCACTGTCAGTTGTGATTGGTGGGGGTGGGAGCATCTTGAGCTTGTGGTAGGGAACACAGACCTCCAAGAGATCATGATCTGTGCCTTTGCCGGTCATATCCCATATCTGTGTGACTGCAGAGGCTGGAAGGGCTTCATTGTTTGTGAACATGTCATCAATCCGGCTTGCCAGCTGTTCAGCTGATCCCTTTCTCCATGTGTATTTCCTGGGGTGACCAGCCTGGACAGGGTCCAGCGTATAGAGTTTTGTTTCCTTGATCTGTGTTTGGTGAGCGTTGTCCATTGGGTTGGTATTGCCACTTGCTCTATCCATATTGTTCAGTGTTGCATTGAAATCTCCTGCAAATATTATGTTGTGGCGACCTTCCTCTTTGTCATTGGCTTTTTCTGTCAGTGCTTTCATTCTCCTGTAGATTTGGGATCTGACAATCTTGTCTGAGGGATGGCTGGTAGGCATGTATACCCCAACGACTGTTAACGGTGTAGAGACCTCCATGCGAAGCTGCACTGCTTTTATGTAACCACCAAGGTCCCCGGGGATGTCAATTGTTTCAACAGTTCCCAGGTCTGCAAAGCTCTTGTTGATTAGTAGGGTTACTCCTGCTCTAGGATTGTACTGGCATGCGCTGTGTCATTGTACATACCCATGGCCACTGAGATGTTTGCATGCCTGGCTGCATGCTTTTCTTGTTAGTTTGGTTTCTGTCAGAACGAGCACATCAGGTTGGTGGTCTTGCAGCACATCAAGCACATCTTCAAGATTCGAGTACAGCCCCCTCACATTAAGAGTCATTACTTTCAGCGTGGGGATGGTAGCACTCTCTTTATTGGGAGTTTCCAATTGGGTCCCTGTGCAGAGCCCCTGTACCTGTTGTGAGTGTATGGGTGGGTGCAATATCTCCTGAGTGTGCGCTGTGGGCTGTGCTTGCTTGTGGAAATAGTTTTGTATGTCTGGTATACTGGATGAGTTGTCATTAGTTTTGGCTGTCGTTGGTGCCTTGGTCTTTTTAGGCTTGTTGCGCTGCCCAGGCTCAGTTGGTGGGTTCTTATTCCGTTTCCTAAGGGTGGTCTGGGTGAGGCCCGACCGTTGGGCTTGATCCTGCTCTATAATAAGCAGATGCGGGGGGTCGCTTTGCTCTCTGACATGGGTGTGAGCTGCTCGTGCTTCCTCTCCTGCAAGTCTCTGTTGATGTGCCAGTAGTTCCTCATCTGTGAATTCACATGAGTCTAGCATTTGTTTTTCTGTGCTTTGTTTAATGATGTATAAAGTGCCATGGATATCCTTCCAGTCGGCCTCTGTCATTATTTTCACCTGGGCTGGATGCACAGCCTGGTCTAGGGAGTCAACAAGATACCAGTCTGGTGTAGGGCCTTTGTCAGTCCTTCCCTTCCTCACAACATGCCAGTGTCTGCCACTATCTTGCCCAGCGGATGGATTTGTTGTATAATTTACCATAAAAGCCTCAGCCTGGTGTAGCAGTTGTATTATTGCTTCGCTATAATTGCCCTTTTGCAGCTGTTCATGGCCAGAGACCACGTGCATCTCCAAGAATTCAGTTCCTTGGCAAGCCCTCCTGCACCAGAACCAATACAGGATGCGTTGTAGTGCAAGATCTGAGTAGTTGCCTTGTGTGGAATAGTGATCACCCTCCTGCCCTTCTTTATCCTCTCCTGCAGGCCAGGTCTCTTGAAGGTACTTGGTGACCTCTCGTGGAGTGGCAATGGCCTGTCCTACCATGGCTTCTAATGCATGCAGCCCGCAGTGACTGGCAATTTGACTGCACACTCTAATGTTTAATGCGGTTGCGAGCCTCCAGGGGCTATGAGGGTGGCGTGCCTCTGTTTGCTGTTGGGTCGTGGTAGGTTGTTTGTGGGTTTGGGAGGGCTGCAGGGCAGCCTGGGCTATGTGTGGTGCTATGTCACGCTGTGCAGGCTTGCGTTTGGGAAGCTGCTGAGATGTGCCTGCTCGGGCCTGTGCTATTCTCTGGGCCCGGGCGCGGGCTCGTTCTGTATCCTCATCAATCCATGCAGCAGCAGGGCGCTGAGTGGGGCCTGCTTTATGGAGCTCAATTCCTGCTAGGTCCACATAGTGCATGTGACTTCTGTTTGCCGGGGGCGGTGTATACCTACGTTTGTACAGAGTTAATCCAGTGGCGTTGTGGAGGTATGCGTCAGCCGCTATGGTTGTACTGATCGTGCCATTGAATGCTGCCCAGTCGGCATCAGTCAACTCCTTTATTCTGCGTGTTGTTACATAGGGGATCGAGTCCAGGCTGTACCATTTGCCGTTTATAGGGCTGCGTTTCCAGCATATGAAGTGGCCTGGTTTATGCAGGAACAATGCATTACATCCTTGCGGTGCCAGGGCGAGTATCTGTGCCTTTGCTGAGCTAGTACTGGCAGAGTGCTGTGGGTGGTTTTGAGGGTTCCTTAGGACAAGAAGGGTCAAGTCTATAGTTGTTGTGTAGTATAGGAGCTTGTTGATAGCCTCCCATCTGAACCAGCCGTCGGCATTGCAGTCAGGCCTATCGCTGTCGGCTGGTCTTGGGACTTGTGGATGTCGGAGTAGTGCTTGGGCTTCAGCTGGAGTGATGATTGTTCTGCCTGCCATAGCATTGAGTGCATGCAGTGCGCAGTTCCCGCGATCTTGCGCTTGGCAGTACAGTCCTACGGTTTCTGGTGTGACCCACTGTGTGTGTGTGGGGTGGGACTAACCTGACGCTGAACATCTGCATTTCCCCAATTGGGACTGGAAGGTTTATGGAAAGGTTCGCTGAGGCCTTCCATATCGTGATCGGTCATTATAACATCTACGTCCTCATTATCAGGTTCGACAAGGGGGTCCGGACGGTGTTGGGGACCGTTTCTGGAGATGTGCGGGGCTGCTGCGATGTTCTGCGGCTGTGGGGCAGCTGTCTCAAATGGCTTCTGCTTGGTCGGTGCATTGCCAGGGGCCATTCCAGGGACTGCTGCTCTAAGCATTGCATCGATTCGTCGCATACCCTGCTCCGGTTTCGACCTGCGCTTTACCGTGTGGGGAGCTTTTGGGCCGCGTGTCTGTGGTGCTTTAAAAGTCTTGCCTGCACCTTGCATGCTTGGCATAGGGGGAGGGACAAGGCTGAGCCCTTCGCAAGAAGCTCCTGTTGAAGTTCCCTGGAACGTTCTCAGACTGTCCTGTTCCCGCGGTATAGTGGTATATACCCTGGGTCTAGGATCTGCTTGGCCGTGGCTCTCATTCTGCCATTCTTCGCCGAGTAGCTCTGCAGTGGCAGCATCTTGTCTGCTGAAGCCCGCTCTGTGTACTGCATACCTGCCCAGCGTCGACTCGACGTAGTGTAAGGACATTGTTTCTCCTGTCTCCATGTGGTCGCTTGGCTTGCCTGCTGTCGCCGGGATGGGTTGGCGTATCCATCGTCGTGCAGTTTGGGGCAGTCTTCGGTCGTATAGCTTTTGTTCATGAAGTGCCTGCTTGGTCGAGGCTAGGTGGAAGCAGCGGAGGAAGTAGTCTGCAGGGACCCAGGCCCAGCCTCTGCAAGGACGCACGCTCAAGTCTGGAGGGTCTTTGGCTGGCATTGCCAGGTATAATTGCTCATGTACATTGTCCTGGAGGAGGTTAAAGAGATCATTGACCCAAAGGGGAATCAGCCTGTCTTCCAGGTTAGGCATACTCAGCAGGTAGGTGGGGCAGTACACCCAGGCACTTTTTGATTGCTGGCAGCCTGTAAGCTGCACTTGGTGGTGTGCCAGTCCATGCAGTGGGGTTTTTCAAACCTGCAGGTGTTTGTGTGTAAGACATGAGTCCGTCTTGCCGGTAAACAAGGCATTCCTCATTGAATGACATACCTGCAGGTTGCCCCACACATGGGCACGGCAGGACGCCAGTCCAATGGTTCTCTATTAGTGACCCAACACTTGCTACCAGCGGGACAGTCGCTGTCGTCCTTGCACCACGCACACGTACCATCGCCAGCGCAGCGAAGTATACAGTTGTTGCTCGCGCAGTCCGTGTGCACCGAGCAAGCACCCCCACCAGGAGCCCCTGCCGGCAGAGTGAAAGATTGAGTATGAACTGAGAGTTGAAGCAGGCTTGTGCTTGTAACTTCAATGTAAATTCTTTTGCGGACTCGCAGCGGCAATATTTAGGGGAAAATGCAGAGGGCGTTATGGTATGACAGGTGGTAGAAAGTGCACCTGCTGCTGCCAACATTCACACCTGTATCAAGAACCGCACTCCAATGTGTGAGCGTTCCCATCGGAATACGTCTTCTATCTTTGCAGGCAGGTGTCACAAGATACCAGCCAGGGCACCTACCTGTGATGCACGTCCGTTTGGCATAGCTATACACAAGCCCCTTGGCGCGGCACGCCTTCAGGGGCTTGCTGAACAGCTCGCGAGCCTGCCAGCACCAATGCTTCTCCCTGCTGCTCCCGACGTCCTCATAGCCGCTCACGCCAGTTGCTGCCTTCAAAGCCTTGCCGCACACCAACCCTGGGGTGGGCCAGACTCTCTTGCGGCCAGAGGCGACCGCCTGCACCTTCTGCTGGCAGGAAGGGCTGGGAGAATCCCAGCAGGTCTTGCCATCCTCGCTCATGCAATATGGGTTAGTTCCATCCCACTCAATCGGCGTGTGCTGCTTGTTTGGTATATCGAGCCCACACTCCCAGGCTAGTGTCAAGGGAGCTGCCAGGACCAAGACCAGCAGGGAGGCTGCCGGCGCACGAGCACGATGATTGCGCGTGTCCCCACGCATCCTGCCACCGCAGTCACCCGTCCACCTTTGCTGCAGCCATAGAGAGGCACCGACGGCAGGAGAGATGGCAAAATCGGCAACCCGACAACACGGAGGTCCAGCAACGGCAGACAGGTGAGTTAGAGATTAGCGGTCCAAGTAAGCATATACGCAGCAATCCGGGAGCATGTGTATGGCTTGTGAGGCGTGCTTCCGACACCTGCTGCTATCACGATGCCGGGACGGAGGATGTCTGTAAGAAGACGACTCAGTTTGCAAATTATTTGCTTAGCACGCGCCAGCAGGTCATATCTGATTCATTGCCCGTAGCGGGTCTGATCAGGATAATGCCCGAGCAAGTTCCGAAAGTTGAAATGCCGACGGGTCTGCCAGCTCTTACGTCGAGTGGAGTCCTGGGCGTAGATATGAGTCAGCTGGATCACGATTCTACAGGTCTTATAACTGTCCCTGAAGCTATGCTATGTAGACTATGTGCTGCCGGCTCGGTGGCAAAAGCAACTGAAGTCATGCGTCTGACGTGGTATGTGTACTGGCAATGTAGTGCCAGGTACACTACTTTGCCCAAGATGAAGCCTTGTGATCGTGTGCAAGGCAGTTACAGCACCTTAGCTCCCAAGGGCGATATGAGCGGCTTGCATTGCCGGGTTAAGCAGACCTGTAGGATTAGCTGCGCATTACGCATTCGAAGTGTGATCTCAGGCTCTGCGAGTAACGAGGATTCGGTTTCTCACCGTCCAAACGGAGTCTTGACGTCCATGCAATGACTTGACAGTGTCTGTAGGAGCCTGACATCACGCTTGCCCCGTTCCGGGCTCTGTGCCCCAGCTCGCACCCCATGCACATGCTCGTCATGCCACATCGTACCGCCACGCGCCCATTCGTGCTGCATGGCATGATAGCTGCATTCGCATATAACCCTGCGCAATCTCTCAGCGATCATTCCCCCATAGAACGCGTCCGGTCATGGCATGGGCTGCTGGACCAGCGAGGGCTAGCGAAGCCCTGGCAGAAGCACCCAGCAGCGGAAGGAGTCTACTTGTGGATGCCCGAATATCTACAGCATGCATGCACGCATTTGTTACCTAGCCACGGAACATACAACTGCAAAGTATCATGTTGCATGGCACATTGGTTATCCCTAGAGGCAGCATCTCACCCATTTTCCGCAGTACAGTAGTTGCATAGAAACACATACTCAAGCAGTGCCCATCCCCATGAAAGAAACGAACATAATTTCAAAGTGCGGCAACCGCAAAAGGGCTGCTAGGTCGAAACGACCAAACAGACCATGAGCACCACATCCATCCAAACCATAGTCGCAGTGGCACTCAGTTCATGAGTGACGCTACACTTCACCGCCTGTCAAACTGCTGAGCCAACACATCCAGCAACTAAGTCAACTATCTCTTTTCATACATCATGCGGATCCTCAAGTGGTTCTGCCGCTGGATTTCTGCAATCAAGTTATCAGCCAAGCGGCATCATCATGAGTTCAATCATCGGTTCCTCCATCATCAGTCATGCCCCTGGTTCTGCCGCTGCATTTCTGCGATCAGGTTATCAGCCAACCCGGGCATGCACCTCAAAGCCAGGGCCAAGCGGTTCAGAGGGAGGGCCCACAAGAAGCAGATGGTACTGCCTTGGAGACTCTCGCTGTACCGCCTGGATAGTGCAACACAAAGAATTGTTCAGATTTAAGTTTTTTGATGTGTTACTATCATTAGTTAGTTTTGGACTGACATGTATTGGATTGAAAACGTTTCTGAGCATGCCTGGGGTGAGATCCCTTGTCTGCTGATAGCAGTTAATTTCCAGGATCAGCAAAGAATGAAATAATCACTAACAAGAGGGCACCACTTAGCCGTCACATTGCACGATTATGACGATCATTAGATGAGTATACTCTTTTGCTCTTCACAGCAAGCTCCATGCAAAGTGGTAATGTCACATGCAACGTCTCTGTTCTTGAAGAACGTATCTCCCCCTTGTATCCATTTGCCGCAGCTTTTACCGTAGTTGCATGACCCAGGATATGTACCAAAGATCCACAACATGCCCCATACCCACAACTACTACCCACGTGGTTAGCTTGCTAAGCAATTTGCATGCCCTAAGTCCTTTACAGAGCTCCATAAATCAGGACCTCACTCAAGACCACATGAACCCAAGTGGAAGCGACCAAGCCCCTGCTGTTAACATGTTAACATCTACGCTCACCCTACGTTGAGTGGGAGCCACCAGCCCCTGCTACTACTTACCATGACATTGCCAGCTCAAGCTTGATGTCCCCTTTCTCACCATCCTTGTGACCCCTCTTTGGGTGTCTTCTCAACTTCTGCTGGTGCCCCTGACCGCTCTCGCCGCCCAAGAGACACACCTCATCTTCTCCTTCTCCTTCTGACCGCTTTGCCTCCTCCTCCTCCTCCTGCTGCTGCTGCTGCTGTACTTGCGTGCCTATCCCAGCATGATCCCCAACCTCACTGCTATTGCTGCTACTACTATGTGCTGAGCTCCTGCTGCTTTTGGCGCCACCCCTTAGTAAGCTGTTGTTGCTCCCACTTGTGACATGCTTAACACTATGGCCACCTCTGTGGTTGCGGCTGCGACTCTTCATGCTACCACTTTTGCTACTAACTCTAGTAGGAGGTGTCATCTGCTGTTGTATCCATGCTTGCATGTCATGTGCTGCTATAAGTCGAGGTGGTTGGACACTTCGTCCTGTAGGGAGTACCCCAACCATCTCCACAACTTCGCCTTCCTGCAAACAGGAGCCAGCAACACACCAGCAGATAATTGAGATAAACAATGACCCTTACACAACGGTGTTTGAGGTACCAACATGCTCTTACAATGTGCGCTGCTATATCTATAGGTGAGGATTAGTGGGTATATGTAAATACATCGGTTGTATTGGTCCTTTGAACTTCAAGGGAGTTTTTTACTGGCAAGCATCATCATTGTTTGGAATGGCTTGAGGTGCGGGGCCTATTGGAATTCCTGCTACGGCATATCATAAAATGTAATAATGAGCATCATGGCTGAACAATCTGACATGACCAAACTGAACCCTTTGCATCAACCTCTGCAGTCCATCAGACTAGAGCATGCCTTGACCACCTTGTTCTTTTCATGACAGCAGGGCCATGGCACTTTTGCATACTGTGTGATAATTCTCCTCTGTCCTTAAACCCCTCTAACTGGCTGCACTCCTCGCTGGCAAGCCCTAGGGTTGAATTGTACCTGATATAACTAAAACCTAAGCACTAGCTTCTGCAGAATAAGCTGTCAGTACCATGCAGGCTCACAGTATCACCACCTAAGTAAGAACTGACTCCATGCCCCTAAACCCCCAGCATTCCAGACAAACCCGCAAACTGAGCCTAATAGCACTCAGGCCGCCATCCTCGAATGCTGACATTCTACACCCTTAAAACTCATACTGCTGAAACCAAAACCCTAAGCCTTCTCCCCGTCCTCAGATCTACTACCTGCAGCTTAAAACACAACATAAACATCCTAAATCCCTAAAACCTGGTATTAAACCGCTACCTCTCAATTCCTTTGCCTTCATCCCTTTGTAAAACCCACCTGCAGCCCACGGACAGGTGATAGAAGATCTTAAACTCCTCATACAGCATAAATGTAACCCCTGGTCTCAATTTATTTAACCCTAGCCATAAACCCCAAGCCCTTTTCCCCTCATAAGACCCACCTGCAGCACCCATACATGCGTTGCTGGGTCACCCGCCCACGCCAGCATCTGCCCGGGTGCCAAGGGCTGGGGTTCAAGCAGTGACAATAGAGCCAGGGCAGAGGTGTGGGGTAAACCACGGAACAGGCGGCGCCCAAAGGGAGCCAATTCCTGTCAACATTTCACAGGGGCAGAAACAACGTTTGGTCAATATTTTGGCTATTCCTAGGTATGAAGCGGTAGATATAACTCTCTCTGGAGTGCCATTTTAGTTTGCCAATGTGTGTGGAAGCACAGGTACGGTCTGTCCTTGGGCAATAGGAGCAGTAGGACAGGGGATGCTCATGTGTGACCTAACACTAGAGAACCAGGGGCAAAGATGAGCACTCACGAAATCCAATACACACCTCAAAGTTTAAGGGTGTTCAGAGGATAAGGTACATAACCAGTCTTGGTATCCTTGTGAGAGTGTGTTGCATCCCACCTTCCAAGCCCCACTTCCCCCGCCCCCATCTTGCTTTCCACCCAGATGGTGACATAAAAATGACATATAGCAAGGCAGACAGACAGATGGTATCCAGGACAAGGGGTGGCGCTGTTACATTGTTACATTCACACTTAAGTAAGTCTACTACAGTGAGGCACCTGCATCTTGAATACGGCCAGCATGCATTCTAAAATTCACCAACCAGCCCTTATATTCCATCATGAGCATTCCCTACGTCTCTGGCTCTCAGACTGTACCTGCAAAACCCTAAACCCTAAGCCTAAAACCTAAACCTTCTAAACCTCAAACCCTACCTTGTGTCTCTCCACCAACATGACCCAGAGCATCTCTCCCTTCAGGTCCGGAGGGATGTCACCCAAGGCAGCAGCCCAACTGCGCTGTATGACTGTGTAAGTCAACCAGGGGCCTGCATTGTAACTGAAGACAGACATACACATGACACAGCAGGAGCAACCAGATTAGATCATCAGGGCAACCAGGGTTTAGGGTTCAGGGTTTAGATCTAAACATCAGGGCAACCAGGGTTTAGGGTTTAGGTTCAAACATCACGCAACCAGGCCAGCTTGTGGCAGCACTGGTAGCACATGCAGGTTTTTGTAAGTGGCCTGCAGTAGCAGCAGATCATGCAGCAGTAGCAGTAGCACCAGTGGCTGTAGCAGCAGTAGTAGCCGGAGTAATAGCAATATCAGCAACAGTAGCAGTAGCAGTAGCCGTCACAGTAGCAGCAGTAGCAGCACATGCAGGGTTCACCAAATTGTCACGAGCCCAAGAAGAGAGCTGCATCACCTCTCTCACTCTCAAAGGCTCTTTTTTATGTCCCAGGGTTTAGATCTCCAGTCCTAGAGTTTAGGACTCCAGCCCTAGGCTTTAAGCATCTAGCCCGAGGGTTTATGTCTCCAGCTCTAGGGTTCTGCCTCCTGCCCTGTGGTTCAGATCTCCAGCCCTAAGTTTTAGGTCTCCAGCCCTAGGGTTTAAATCTCCAGCTCGAAGGTTAAGATCTCCAGCCCTGGGGCTTAGGACCCAGCCCTAGGGTTTAGGACTCCAGCCCTCTGTTTTAGATCTCCAGCCCTACATTTTATGTCTCCAGTACTATGTTTTAGATCTCCAGCCCTAAGTTTTAGGACTCCAGCCCTAGGGTATAGGTCTCTAGACCTGGGGTTTACCCCTCCAACCCTAGGGTTCAGGTCTCCAGCCCTACAACCTCCTCACCTGTTAATCCTATCCATGAGATGTTCTGGTAGGTCCTGCCATGTCCCCCACAATTTTAAAGTGTTGGCACGCTCACGTAACAGAGCTACTCGCTGGGCATTCTCATCCTGCAACAACATCATCCAAATGAAATAAAAATAAATAAATAAATATTGAAGACAGTGATTAACTTAGCTTTCGTTGCAACAACAAGAGGTGAGAGGCGCAAGCTGAGCTACAGAGCTCTCTACTACAGCTGGGCATTCTCATCCTGTAACAACATCAATCAGTGGCTAACTTAAGTAATAAATCACCACAACAAGACAAGCACGTTAAACTACCTGCATCTTTCCTACAATTGGCAGACACTAAGGCATTTACATTCTCATGCTGTAGCAACATCGCTTTGGCATGAGCATTAGCCAGTGGTTAGCTTCAGAGTAGTTTACTTAAAGGAGACATGCAGGCAGGGAAGGGTGTGCCAGGTAGGGTAGATAAACAATAACAACACTACTGTTAAAGAAAAAAGTCACTAGATTTGATCCAGGGCTGCCTCCTGCAATTGGGCAAACTAAAAAGCGTTTAGATTACTATAGTTTACTCATTACATGAAGACGAAGAAGAAGCAGAAGCAGAAGCATGGAATACATCTAGCCTGGCAAATGCATTTACGTGATAAGCGTCCCAGCTGACCAGGTGAATTGGTCGATTGTCACTTGGCTCCCCTTTTTCAAACTAAAAAAGAGAACAGCAGTCTTTCTTTCTGCAAGAAGAACCTAGCAGCTAGTCCTTCGTCGGTTTCAAGCTCTATACTTCTATAAAAGCATGGTATCAAGAAATGATACATGATAAATCCTGCAATTGTTTAGGATGTTTATTTATAACAGTATTGATTATTTGTGTTTACACTGAAGACACAATTGACCGCCGGCCTTTACAGGGAAGCAACAGCGCACTGATCGTGCCCCCACGGGGCGGTCACAGTATGCACATTGCTCATTGGTTTTTGCATGTTGACTCTTATTTTTGTCGTTGTTTATCGTTAATATTCCATTGTTTCCTTGTCGCACCTGTAGTGCCGCTTCCAGCAATACATCCATCAATGCCCTCACACTGTATGCTATGAAGATCACACCACATAGCACAGCACCCAGCACTGCCACCTGCTCAACTTCCGTTCCAGCTGATACGTCACCATAGCCAACTGCAATGACAAAATCAGCAGCAGCAGAACCACCAGCATGTGGGGTAGGGTTTAGGGTTTATGATTAGGTTTTAGGGTTTTGCGGTCCTTTTGGGCGTGCTCAACTTCCGTTCCAGCTGATACGTCACCATAGCCAACTGCAATGACAAAATCAGCAGCAGCAGCAGCAAAATCACCTGATTAAACCATACAGATTATGTACATTTATAAAAGTTGCCATTGCAAAAGTGCCACAGTTCCCACAGAGAGAACTAATTGACAATGAACCGCGGGCAACGGGGGCGATGGGGACGTGACAGATCTGCATTTGCTGCAAGCTCTTCTCCCACCTGAGAAGACAGCTAACTTGAGTTTGACACATTCTAAAACAAGTTTACTGGCAGAGAGGTTGCCATAATCAACTGAGACAGAAGAAGAATGAATTAACAGATACATGTGCACCGCTCAGTTTCAGAGCAGCTGCACAGCGGCAGCAGCAGCAGCAGCAACAGCAACACATGGCAGCAGCAGCAGCAGCAGCAACACATGGCAGCAGCAGCAGCAGCAGCAACACATGGCAGCAGCAGCAGCAGTAGATGGCACAGTGGCTAGGACTTATACTATGTTTTCTGTACTATACATCACCATAAGTAATGGGGGGGGGGGGTGGGGGGGGTAAAACATACAGGGGGTGAGGGGCCAGAGGGGATAAAGATAGCGGGGTGTAGGGGTGACGGGATGGAGGGGTGAGGAGGTGGAGGGAGGGGGGAGAGGACGGGGAGATGAGGTGTGGGAGGGGGGGAGGGACAGGGAGGGGGGTAAAGGGGTGAGAGCAAAGAGGGGGGTGAAAAGAGGGGAGGTGGAGGCAAGAGAAAGTGGGAGGAGGCGAGGTGAAGGGGATTAGAGAGGAAAGTGAGGAATGATTATTAGAGAGGACTCTCACTGCGTAAGAGACACACCTGTGGTAGTGGTGACCATCATCCAGTACATTGCTGCAATGTATTGCCTTGAAGCAGGAGCAGCAGTCAAGTCTTGACCCTGGAGATGTCCACCGCACAAGTAAGGATGCAAGCACCCGTTAGTAATCTCCACCCCAGCTTTTCAATGTCATTTGGGACCTGTCAGGTTGCTCATATTACTACATTCCTCGGACCAAGGCACATGCGTACCAAGCAGAATGAGCGCAGAAAACAAAAATTCAATGTATTTCATTAAATTATTTAATAAAACAAAAATTTAATTTAATTTATTTGTTTTATTTCATTTTATTTTATTTATTAAATTTACAATTTCATACAAACCATGGCATAATTGATTGGGCCAGGGTGCTGCTTTGTGCTTGCTTGTCGATACGTGGACCATCATTGCACCTAATTATTTTTGATTATATGAGACCTTTGCATGGGGCCTGCATGCTTGCCGCTGGGTTTTGAATCACCACTGCACGTAATCATTGCTGCCCCTATTCATTACTGCATGTAAACATCAGATTGAACTGCCAAGTAACTAAACTTCAAGATAGGCTACCACCCCAATTTGACCAACGCCCGTCCAATGAAACTAATTCCCCGTTAATACTTGCCAGCTGCCTCTGCTTTCATTCACCCGCATTGCATAGTAGGATTCTCAAACTTGTCAAACTTCTACAACCAAACTCTTGCACACAGACACGAGGTCATCCATGTGGGTTGCACATAACTAGTAAGGACGCTCCGCAACAATCACTGCATTTTAAAACCTTCAGCACATTTAGCCTACAGGTCCCCATGGCGTCTACTGTCTCCTCTTAGTTGCCTCGCGCCTCTGGTTCCAGCAATGCATGGCAACCACATCTTCAGACCCCAAAACCCCTTCCACTTAGCCAGGGACTGCACCGCAGTGATGTGGTGGATATAATCACCTCAAAACATTCATATCCTGGCTAAACTCTTTGCCTAAGATGTTCACCCTCTACCCCATTGGCTCCCTCACCTTGACTGAGGCCAGCCATGTGTCTTGTGACTCGGAATAGTTGTGTGCAATGAACAACATGATACACGCCAACCAGTTCAGCAGTACCAGCAGGACATAGGCAAGGCTGAGCAAGAACCAATATAGCTTGCGGTTGATGTGCCTGCAAGGAAGGGGGAAAAACCAGTGCAACATAGTGATGCGCGTTCAAATCCTGTTAGCGTCATAGGTTTTTGGTCAAGTGCTGTGCCTTCCGCCCCTCTCCCGGACCTTCACTTGGAGGGAAGATGAGACCTGTCCCTGGTGCACTGGCCATTTCCCCAATTAGACAAGGCAGGACAGAGCTCCTCTTTCAATCAATCAATCAATCAAAACGCAAGACCAGCAATGCCAATGGCCAAACAAACCTAGGCCACAAACACAAGGCTCCTGATCACAATCACGAAGCCACACAACCGATGGTGGATTTGCCACACACAAGCTGAGGCTAGATGCAACGGCGTGCACACCAAGGGGAAACAAACACCACCACTAAAACCCAAAACCTGCTCCACTTCCATCACACATGGGTGGCGGGGAGGCAGCAGGATCAAGCACCACCCTAGTAGGGGCTGGAGGTGGCTCCCACCACCTAGGTACTGGTGAACCACCATCCTCCCAGCCACTGAAAGGCACCACATAGCTCCTCTTTCTAACACCTAAAACCCTTAACCCTTAACCCTGAAACGGTAAACCCAACTCG